>JACJUY010001947.1:50565-67514 GCA_014220935.1 Platorchestia sp. MABIK
TCACTCTCATACCGCTCTTTCACTCTCTTTCTCTCTCCCTCTCTCTCTCTCTCTCGCGAGGCTCTCGAGGCTCTTAAAGCAACAACCATTTATAAAATAAATCTCAAAACCAATATCGTTTTACAGAGAAAAACACTTTAGTTAATAAAAAATTAATGTAATTCACAGGTTGTTCTCGTTACTTTTTTCTTGGGAATCACCGGTCAATCTAGGTGAGCGAGATAAAATTACGAATGAACTACAATTCAAAATTTTCCAAACATAAAATAAGGGTGAAAAAACAAATGAAAAATATTAGATACATTTTTTCGTAATTTAATTCATTTTAGCATCAATATGATTAAGGAAAAACTGGTTGCTTGTTCAAACATTAAATGGTCAAATAAAACATTTAAAATCAAATTCAGTCGCTCAACCGTCTGACACCAAATATGTGTTGGTGAAATAGGAACAAATGATTGGATAAAAACTTAATTTTAAATGATTAATCCGAATGCTTAGTTTACACAACTGAACACTATCGTTGCATTGTCTGGCTACTAAAAGAAAACATGGTTCGCAAACTATTATACTTTCGAATTCCCCTCATTCTCTACAGTACCTCAGCTGACCAAGCAATTCGATTCGAAAAACATCTCGTCCTTTTTCAACCTTCAAATGCGATTTTGTAAAGAGAGTATTTTCATAACCGCTTACGTATTTTGAACTTACAGGCACTGACTCAAACAGCCCAAGATACCACACAATTACGACAAAGGAGTCAAACCACAGGGAACAAAAGGCCTTAACAAAATGTGTTTTGTACGGGAGGGAAAGTGCATTAGTGAGTTGCTGACATTTTACGGGGACGTTGAACAATGGAAGTTAAATTTATGGCGGTGCGCTCAATGACGGAAACGGTTTGAGAACAATAGGAAAATATCATTTTTGGAACTTCAAAATGTTATTATTTAACTGACTTTAGAGGTTGGATGCTGCGTAAAAATCAAGTCTTTATTCCAAATCCTCTCAATCGTTGTAATTTTTTTTCGCACACAATTGGTGTGTTCCATGAGAGCTTTAAATGAAAGAGTTCTGTGGAAAAGCATTCATGTGCAATACGACATTGTCTCCACACGATTAAGGCCGATGTTTTGAGAAAGATGTGATTTAATTTAGTCGTCATGATTCGGGCTAATATTTCGAGACAAATGTGAACAGATTTAGTTTTTACATTTTGGGCTGACATTTTGACACATATGTGAACAGAATAAGTCTTTACGATCCGGGTTGACATTTTGAGACATATGTGAACAGAATTAGTCTTTACGATCCGGGTTGGCATTTTGAGACATATGTGAACAGAATAAGTCTTTACGATCCGGGTTGACATTTTGAGACATATGTGAACAGAATAAGTCTTTACGATTCGGGCTTATGTTTTAGGAAATATGTGAATAGATTGTTAGTGATCTCTGCAAAGTAAATCATTCTGAAATGACTGTGGTGGGAGAGCAATGAGCGGTAGTTCTCTTACCACCCTTTTATTTCATGCCAAAACTCTTGTATGTTAAACTCTTCCGACTCCATATACATAATTATTTTACCAATTTTTTATTTTTCACCTGAATAAACACCTTCAGCCTTTTTCACACACACTAAAACAATTAGTAACACGTTCGACATAGGCATACAAACTTTCAACTTTTCTTTGTCTCAAAAATTATGTTTCCCATTTTTTACGAGGCCAAATATTCACCTCTAATATTTCTTCTCTCTCAAGTATTTGCACTGCAACTATTTAAAATTTAAACAACACTAATGGACATTTAACACTTTGACTGCGGCTGGTAAAATTGAAAATGAATATTCAAGTCAAATATAAAGTAAATTGTAGTGAGCAGTGTTGAGAAAACCAAGCATTATAATTGGATCATGTTTTCATTGTGTTTTTATTAAGTACTTTTTTTAAATTGAGTTTGTAACTACGAGTTGGTCAGCAGCATAATAAAAACTCCCTCAGTGACCACCGGTGGCTCACGTCACAGTCACAGAGATAAACTACTGAATTGTTGTTACAATTGCCCTCAAAATTTGGACAACCATAACGGGATATTGAAGCTCCTGGATTGCTGCTACATTTACCCATAAAAATAGACAACTATTACGGAATGTTTAAGCTCCTCAATTCCTGTTACAATTGCCCTCAAAATTTGGCCAACCATAACGGGATATTGAAGCTCCTGGATTGCTGTTACATTTACCCATAAAAATAGACAACTATTACGGAATGTTTAAGCTCCTCAATTCCTGTTACAATTGCCCACAAAATATGGACAACCCAAACAAAATTTTTAAACTCTAAAATTGCGGTTACAATTGCCCAAAAAATTGGACAACCATAACGGAATATTTAAACTCCTGAGTTGCCGTTACAATTGCCGACTTTAGCAAAATAGAGCACCAATCTCCACTCATGACATTTTTGCTTTAAATCCGCGACTCCTTGACCAGACTTGTAGGTTGAAAGCGCAAAGATGATCGAAGGAACGACTGCAGATCTCTTCAAGGCTCGATGCCTGGCTACTCGGTCGGATTTCACGCATCGTAATCTCCAATCAAGGAAAAGCTCACCGAGCAGAAAAAAATGAGATTAGATTTTGATCTGAGAAAGATTGCCCATGATACCGGGACCTGATCGGTGATTTAGATGATGTTCACGTCAGAATGATAAAAATAGCGGTGTTATGGTGTGTTGAGTTTCGCGAAGAGAATGAGCGATGGCTTTGAAAGGGTTTTATTTTGATCTTAAAATTATCTTAAATAATATTTACATATCGTTTAATTCGGTTTCGTTACAGCAATTTTAGAGCACATTCTCTTGGAAAATATGGCACATATAAGTTCTACCTCGGGCTTATAAAAGCACAAGTTAAACACTTGAGATACGTGTCTACAGACTTGTGAGCATCGTTCCAGAAAACTCTAAGGGCTGTCAATATGATAATTTGAAAATAAGTTATCCTAATTATTGTTTCATGTCGAATCCCTTCAAAGGATTTTTGCTACCTGGCGTAGTGTAAACTGATTTTCTTCAAGGAAGTGAACTGCCTTTTGAGAGAATAATGAAATCTTTTTTAATGCTATGAAAGTAGAATGAACTGCATAGGTTAATTCAATCTAGTTTCAATCATTTCTATTCTAGATTCTTTGAAATACCGCGCATATAAATTCTGACAGGTATGAAAATTTTGTCTAATATTTTCAGGTCAGTTAAAGATTACAGTCAGTGACTGTAATTTAGTTATTCAATTAACTAAATCAGTTTTGGAACTCGAGTCTTAACTTTCTCAAAACGATTTTGTGGCTATCGAGAGTCCTCCATTTCTCTAAATAAATTTCCGATTATCAGTGTTGACATTTTTAGCATGAAATTTGGAAAAAACCAAACGTTCTGTGTTTCATTTTATTTTATGTAATTTTATGTAAGAAAAAGGGCAGAAAGAACTCTAACCTTTGAAATAATAGAAAAAGCTCAAGAAAAAGTCTAAGCAATGATGTTAAAATATTTTAATAGTCACGTAGACTAACTGGTAGAAAAATCTAGAAGACGAAAAAGTAAAGCATCTAAAAAATTCACAGATATACAAATTATTACCCATTTTTTCACATCGAATTCCTGAGATTTTGAACGAAAATGCTCAACAATTTTCAAACGCAGGCCTTGTAGACGCAATTTCTCATGGAATATTTAATAGGAACTTACAAAAATAGATATCTTCAGCAGATATTGAGGGCAAATCTGTAGCCAGGAAATTCCACTAGAGGGCATCGTGCCATTTTTCAAGTCACCGACGTCAGAACTGCTTCACGTCAAATCACAGACGCTTCCTGCATGAGGAAGATACATGGGAAAGACAGTTTGCTTGCCGTTAAGCTAAAATTTATGGATGTTCTCTTTAGCATGTTTTCAGAATTTCATAACTGGTTTACTATTTATGTTATTTCTGAGTAATGAATTTGTATGCAAAAGGCTTCGAGCAGACAGCTCCAATCTGTTGCTACAAAGTCGAGTTCTCATCCTGATCTCATTTTGAAAATCCGACGACATTTTTGGATGAGAAGGGATGGATATAGCAAGGATGAATAAATCAAGTTTGTAAAGAAGCTTGATATGAGTTAAACGTAAATGAACGTTTAAAGTTGAACTGAAAGAATCAAATTTGAACGAGAGATGTTGATTTAGAAGCGTGGCCTAATCGGAAAATTTACCGGTAATTTACCAGCTGTATTGAAATTTTTAATACGTGGGCCATCATAATACTAGGTTGCAATAAATACCAGCCTCCATATTATTTCAATGAATGATAAAGTAGTTCTATGAAAAAATATTTAGAGTAGGTTATGTTTAGTAAGCTTTACAAAGACCACAGTTGCTATCTATCACCCGAAGTTTTTGGTACTATTGGCTCATAACCGTTTAAACTTAAGTTGTCATGTCAAACATCAAATTGAAACTCATAACGTTATTAAGTTCGGATTTTTTTCAAATGTTTCAACAGTGGCACTGTTTTTACCACGTGTTGCGTGTTTGCATCGTCGTGATTTGTTTTCGACACACTGTTATTTAGTCGTGTGAAATAATATCATTGAGATTAGATTATCATCGTGATGTGATGTAGGGGTGAAAGCGTCATTTTTAATACATTTCTCAAATACCTCATTCGGATCACTTCTTGTACCTGCAATACATTTTTGACAGTAAATAGCTCGACATCGATCACCGATATAACATATCCCATGAAAATGAATTACTATGGAAAGTAAATGATCATCGTGAAGCGATTTGACGGTGAACCCTCATCTCTTGAGTATATGTTCCACTTTCTCACTCGAGAATTTCTAAAGCCATTTTGTGCAAGGCACCGTGGACGAAGAACGACTTACCTCAAAATGCTGCAGCCATTTCCGCTCAGAACGTCACATCCTTCAAATCCCGTGCCAAATTTTACAGTGCTTCAGTATTCTCACATTGTGTGAACGACTAAATCCCCGGCAGGATTGAAAAGGATTTTACCGAGTCCAACGTTGAGAGCTAGGAAAGAAACCTCGGATGCCGTGCAGTGCCTCAGGCGATTGAAGCCATTTGTGAGGACCGGATATTTGCGAGCGTGCAGTCGTCAGCTCAAATTTCGCAATGAGCATTGTGACCTGAGAAGGAAACGCGTCTGAACTTCTCAATGAGAAAAAATTGAGGGATTCATATATTGCAAAACGGAGAACATTTAAAGAATGTGGTCGTAAGCTGGAGGGAGTGTGAAGGAAGGTGGAGAACTTTTGATGAATGAGCTTCATTTTTTACAGATCTTCGTTATGAATACAATGCAATAAACATGACGTTCTTGTGCCTAATCTTGGCAATGTCGCAGGCGCATATGAGTTAACTAGCTGCAACGGTCGTCATTATGGAAGAGTTGAGATCTGAAATGTAGTATTTTGAAGACTGATGAAAATTTAAAGAGTATCGATTAAGTATGTGATTAGGAGTCATACTTAAGCAACGTATGGCAGATTTGATGATAAACGATCACTTCGTCATTGGGAGGAACAACTATGAGGTGCACGAGTCGCTTTATGGTGTCACATTAATTGAATGGACCATGAGGAGGAATACTAGGCGAGAAGATGAAGGACGTCAAATAAAATGAATCAGGGAGTTGAATAATAGAAGATAGTTGCATGAATCTCAAATTAAGCGAAATAGGACGGGGAATACTGATGAATAGTACGATATAATTTACCTCTAATTAAACGAGCCATGGAAATGAGAACCAGACGATGAAATGGTGGACTTCTAATTGAATAAAAAGCAATTCTAGGATGAACAATGTGCTGACGAGCCAAGAAAAGGCGCATTAAACGATGGTTTGCTGTACTTTCAATTTCACAATGCTAAGCCTTTCCCGCATCGAGTGCCAGATGGGCGCATACAAGATGATAGAAAATAAGCAAAATATTCAATTAATACGCTCGTGTGACCCTGTCATATTTGTGTAACTCAGCCATCACTTTTTTACCGATATTTTTATCTTTTTTAATGACAGTCCTTTACTACAAACTTCATGCTTCATGTCAGTGGACTTTTCATAGGACAAGTTTTCCATTCTCATTTTTAAATGGTTTAGGAAAGGGCTTCAATGAAATTCAATAGAAGGTGTCTGTCCAGTCAGAGAAATGTCTCTCGATAGAGATAGGAAGTTCTCAGCCTCTTCGTCTGATAAACCAGGGTACAAAAAGGTCATTGTTAGACTGTTGCTCATCCCAGCGTGAAAACATCGAAAAAGCCCAGGACACAAAACTGCGACGTTTAAGATCACTGAATCAGGCAAGAGAGTGCTCTGCCGGGGACCAGACAATGGGTTGTGGTGAGATAAGGATATCAGCATTAAATCAATGCTTCCTTCGGAACAGGTAGGACCTCTGCCATAATAATCAGGTATTCTAGAGGCTAAAAGTGTCAAGCTTATTTTCCCGTCTTTCTTTACTTGATACGTCTGGTAGAGCATCGTCAAGAGGTCTGGAAAAACAAAAAGACTTTCACAGCGGGGGTTACGGGCTTGGAAATACGAAAACCCCTTCATAGCGTTGTTTGTGGAAACATTTATGTTGTGAAGATCCTACTCCACCACGCGAATAGTGATTAGCGCTCATCATTCCAGATCCAATTTTTTAAACAAGCCCGGGTTAACAAAATATTAAAATTTCACTCGAGGTCGAGAAAAATTAGAATTCATTCCGACAAATCATGTGCAAAATGAAGAAGAAATTCTTACCCGACTGGACCCAAAAATACTGAATAAAAGAAGCCAGCCATGCCCTGACACCTTCATCTCACGGAAGTGTCCAGGCAGTTCAATGAATTGGCATCTTCGGCCCGCCGATTATTCGCCGACAGCCGATATTGGGAAATGTCCCACACGCTAGACGAGCGAGCCTTCTGCAAGTCTTAGGCCTTGAAGTAAAATAAGTTGAAAGACGACTTTATACTGAAAATGCCACACCTTTTAATTTTGCGTCAAACGTTTTCTGCTTGCACTTCGTAAATTAGTGCATGACGAGCGAACCCCCTGGAAGTCTTAAGACATGACGTAAAATAAGTTGAAGTTGAAAAACGACTTTATACTGTCAATAAAACTCGTTTTCATTTTACATTTTTAGCTTGCACTTCGCAAATTAGTGCGTGACGAGTGCACTAATTAGGACGTGAAAAGCGTAATGCAAAGAGACAATCTGAATCAAATGACGAGTGGAATTATTGTGGAATTATCAATTAGTGGAATTATCAATTATAGTGAAATTATATAGTGGAATTATCAATTATAGTGAAATTATATAGTGGAATTATCAATTATAGTGAAATTATATAGTGGAATTATCAATTATAGTGAAATTATATAGTGGAATTATCAATTATAGTGACAATTAGACGAGTGGAATTATAGAATTTTTGTAAATTTAGTGAACAAAAGAATGCGTTCAATTAGTTGAACAATAATATTTCTCTACAGCGTCAATAATTTTGTCAGCAGTCTTGTAAAACTAGTGAACACATTTCAAAAGCTGGCCTAGTGTAGTTTTGTTACTACATTTTAATTTAGGCTACGTATTTTTGCTCAAATCAATAATGCTACAAGGTATTGCTGATTGTCACCCTAGGTCCAACTTTTTTCACCGTAGCATGTATTATTATTTTAGCCTTTCAATCATAGCTTCTGCATATTGCGGCCAAAATTAACGCTGTAACGGTGACCAAATTAGTCTTGGTATCCGAGATTTAATATCTCATCTACCGACTGAGTTAAATACAGGGTGCAGCAGTCAATCATTCATTTTAGGCTTCCACAACCTTCTCGAAAATGAAGGATTGACTGTCGCACCCCATACTTTTGGAAAATTGCGAACACGAACAATAGCTTTCTGCTCTTCTGCTAATAATTAGGAGTACATCAGATTTCATTGTTATTAGGCAGTGAATATCACTGCAAATGATGGATAGTTGTAAAACTTTCAGAATAAAGTTTGGTGAAATAATTTTTGAATTGAAGAATTACAAGGGAGTTTTATTGTGCAGCACACAATTGAATGTATAAATGAACTCAATTGGAATGTTCAGAAGAAAATTATTATCGTATTAAATAATTCTAATTTGCATAAATTGTTAATCTCGTGGATCAATTGGAGAGAAAATCATAGTTCCTAAAACAACGCATGATTCATTATGGGGATCTGAAATGCTAAGAGCGTTGCAGCCAGAGCCGCCAATTAATTAATATCCTACTATGGTCACGTCTTGCAATTTTTTCTAAACAAAATTTTGCATTCAATTGTATTGGATTTCAACCTGTCGAGCGTACAACATGTGAAGTGATCATGAATAGAAATTAACATATTTTCATCGTAGGTAAACCTCAATGGCTGAAATTGAGGCAAGTTTAATACCTGTTCCAGCTGCTACCTCCCTGAGAGATTGATGTATCTATTAACTAATTTCTAATCACAAGCTCTAACTTGTAGAAGTCATGGAGATCCAAATTCCGTTTTGCTCATCTGAGAGTGCTCCAAATTTCAAACTTAAAAGAAATGAGAAATGAAGTCCCTAAGAGTTGTGCTATATTTCAGCAGACTCCAAATAAGGCCAATTATGTTGGAAATAAACAGGAGGAACGTCTGTCGGAAGTTCTAGTTTTGAAAGGCAATTCATGTGCTATTTGACCTAAAAATTCACGTCACGAGGGAAAATAAGTAGTGTTCAATTTCAGTTGCATTCAAATGAGGCTTATTAAACTCAAAAATAAACATGAGAAACATCCATTCCACGATCTGAATATACAATTAATTTAGGATGGGTTTCACATAAAATGCTGATATCAAAACGTAAAACTTAGTTCATTTACGTATTGTTCCCGCAAATGTTTGCAAGCTGCTTTACTGGCATTGAAAGTATCGTTCGTGCGTTTTTGAGTGACAGTATAATGAACAGAAAAGTTTGAAGTGTGGAAGGTAAAATGACATGTAATCTTTTAATTTTAGAATGGAGATCAAAAATTCCTGAAAATGATGCAAAAATGTGGAGATTTTTTCATGCTCCTTAAACACAGGCTTTCTTTCCTTGTGATGACAGATAATTTAGTTTGCGTATGTTATTAAATACATAGGGCATGCTTCCAGCATGTTGTAATATTTTCCGAGTTTTTCCGCTCATATCAGTTGTACAATTTATAAAGTGCCTTTCGCTATTTCAATTCAGAGAAATTATTCGTAAGCCAAAGTATTCCTTCAGTACCTTTTTACCCCCATTTAATTCTGTGTAAATTCACAAAACATTCAGAATTGAGAGAAAAAATGTAATGAATTCGGATAAAAAATTTTCTTTTCAGGACGAAAACTTACAAGATACTATATCAGCGTGATCAATTTTTAGAAAATATGTGACCCATTGGAAGCTTTATGACCCCAATGGTGTATTTATGTCAAGACCTCCCAGAAGCAGGTTAGCTAGAGGCCAAAAATGAAAGGGTTATTAGATCAGCATCAATTTGCTGCCATGGCAACAGGAAACAAACGCGACTTGAATCCTTCCAGTCGATTGAGGACATTGGAAAGGGCCCGAAGGAGGAGATCGCTCAAGTGCAGGTAATCAAATAAAGTTTTAAAACGTGGATGCTTTGAAATAAATGAACTCTACATTGAATTTCGCTGAAATGCGAGTCTTAAAACAGGCCTTAGAATCCTGTTGCCATGGAAGTCTACCCTAAGAAACACGTTAAAAAAAGAGAATTTGCTTCGATTACATCGGAATAAATAAAACACGAAATCCTCTTAAATTCTGGATGATATAAGAAGTGATGACGTTTGGGTCACAGAAGTTTGCTGCCATCTTTTTTACCAGGAGTGTGTCATAATTACAGCGTCATTCAGATTAATATGTTCTAATTTAACAAAGATGTTTCAATTCTTCTGTGAGTTAACAACACTGAAAAACGTAGATTGTGCTTAGTTACCAATGAAGCTGGCAGTTCGCATTTAGAGTTCGTTGTATAAACAAAACGCATTGGAGCAGTAAAAACGTTCAGATTTCTGTGAACTTCGTCGCACGAGCCAAAGCCCAGCCTTCATTCCAAAATTCCTCCAGTATCGTAGGCAGACAGGTCACGATGTTTGAAAGCGTTTTGATGAATTTGGCGAAGATTGCACAGCGCACCAAGAAAAGATATAAGTCGGAAGCCTCGCTGTCTGGTCAGGTTCAAAAGAAGCGTCGAGGCCAATCCAACTGTGTCTTTATCAACATTGGCTGAGATGAGGCTTCGCATCACGACCACTCACAGATCGATCAGAGACCTTGGCCTAACCTCTTTTGCACAGTGTAGGAAGCATCTCCTATCTTATATGATGAAAGAAGTTATATAATCACGGGGGTAAAATTTGTACTTTTTTAACACACTGTAAGTTCGCCTAACTTTGCCTACTCACGCAGCGGAAAATGAAGGAATTCGGAATTGAAACCGACCACTATTGAAGACTTTAAAGCAAGTGATTAGTGAAGTAATCTCTTCAAATCACCAAGATGTTTTAGTTGCATTAATCGCTAATTTTGAAAAAAAGATTATGGATAAATTGAAAAACGCGGTGGCCCTTTCGAGCACTTGTTACAGACAATAAAACTTGGAAATATATCCTTTTATTTGAGTTTTGTTTTACCTTCTTACATCAATTACATTATGTATTATAAGCGTTGAATTTCGACCAGTTTTTTGTGGGTCACCCTGTACCTAAGTGCCCGTAACTTCACCATCAGAGCCAATTTATGTATTATGTACCCATGTTCACATGCAATACAACAAGCAAGAGTTCTAAAAACACATCAAATTTGCTACTCTCATTCTTTGAAATCTGCCTTCGTGTACACAAAGACTAACCGAATTCTAAACCCGAAGAACACGAATGCTTCAAAAAAGCCATCAACTCGAACACGAATGCTTCAAAAGAATCATTAACTCGAACACGACAGCTTCAAAAAAACCATCAACTGGAACACGACTGCTTCAAAAGAACCATCAACTCGAACACGACAGCTTCGACCATTAACTCCAGCCGGTGTTGAACATGACCAGGATCTACTCAATGACTGGAATGGTGATGAAGGGAAGCTTCATCCATCACGGAAATGGGAAAAATGCCCTCGAATTTTGTTTCCTGGAGAGCAGAATATATCATGTGCTGGTAACTGGCCAGACAAGCGAGTGAAGACACAGAGCAGTTACACGGCCGACACGGAGGCTTAATCGCTGGATTATGCATGAATCTTTCATTACAGCGGAACTGGGCATTTCGCGGGCTGTTAGCATGACGAGGTGGAAAAGAGAGAGCAACGAGCAGTACTTCATTGTGAGACTTCTGTACTTGTTATGAAGGCAGCGGACTCCAAAATTATCTCGATTGTGGCTGTGTGAATTTTGGACAACTTTTCCTTGCTTGTTAGACGTTGGAACTCAGAGTTCTAACTATGAAGTTCCTTGATACTCGTGTTCTGTAATTTTTTCAGTATGATTTTGATGAAGGAATTACGATTGTTTTAGGGATCACCACGCTCATGAAAGAATTTCTCAGTAATTTTAAAGGAACAAATTATACGGGTCAAATTATGTGTTATTTTCTTGCACATTTGAATTAAGATCATTGAAATCCTTAATACTTCACGTTAACAATTACTCGTGTATCAATTTGAACTTAATATTGATGGGCATTGGGCAACCTCTCGATCGCTCTTTTCAGCACTCTAAGAACCCTTCATGCGAAATATTTATGGGAAAATACTCTAAATAGTAAAATTGATTGAGCAAGGATACAAGATATTTCTTACGAAATTGTTCATCGCTCCAAGAAGGATGGTCACAGCTGTATTTGTTAGCCTTCTACGCATTTCTCATTAGTAGCTAGTTTTTGATACAAAGTAGTGTTCCAAGACAAATGAATACGAGAGGTCAATGTTTTTTCTACGTTCCAGTAAAATATTATTGGATGCTAGAATTACTTAGCAATTACATATACTTCGTAATGTTGTGTTTGTTGCAAGATCA
Organism: Platorchestia sp. MABIK; assembly: GCA_014220935.1. Lineage (NCBI taxonomy): Eukaryota > Metazoa > Arthropoda > Malacostraca > Amphipoda > Talitridae > Platorchestia > Platorchestia sp. MABIK. The sequence continues at coordinate 62,682 of JACJUY010001947.1, forward strand.
GGCGATCATTGCGATATTAAGTATTGGGATTTTATTGAAGAAATGACTAAAGACATTCTCATGAATAAAAAATATTGATACCGAAACTAGGTAAGCAAACAAAAAATAATTATCATAGATAACTAGGTAATGCAAATTACTTCAGTCAAATGTTTAACAAAGAAAATACGTCAGTGTTTTTGCGGAGAAGTCCTTTGAAAATGCGTTCCTGAAGTATTTTGTTTTTATTTTTCTATTTAGTTGCACCACAAATCCCAAACGACACTCTGAGACCTGGGTACCTAAGCTCTGTGCAGTGACTGCAGATTTTTAATTTTTGGAATGCAATTCAGTCACACTGATTGATATTCGTTTCGATATTATTCTTCGAAAAAAATAAAGTAATCGGAAAAAGAAAAGACAGGTATTCAAGTTATTTTTGTACAAAAGAGTTTTCACTTTTCATTTATTCCTCCAAGTTTAAAAACCTCTTATATATGACGGCGTTGGTTTTTAACTCACTCTATCAATTAGAAACCGACAAAGATAGCAGGAGGAATTAAACGAAATTCATTAAAATCAATTTTGTTCAGCAACATGCTCCAACACATTTGCCTCAAAAAATCGCACTGAAACTGATTTGAAATTTGATGCCATCATCCTCTCACGAGAAACGCACAGAAACAAAGATACTGCGAGCACCAAGGCGAAATATAAATTACAGTACTTTTGCGAGTATAAAAAATTAACATTGTTTTTTGAGTGTAAGAGAATGACAATAGTGTTTTGAGTGTAAAAGAACGTTAATAATTTTTCGAGTGTAAAAGAACGACAATAATTTTTCGAGTGTAAAAGAATGACAATAATTTTTCGAGTGTAAAAGGATGACAATAATTTTTCGAATGTAATAGAACAACAAATTTTTTTTTCGGGTGTAAAAGAATGACAACATGACCCCATTTGATTCGAGGTTTCTACGACAGTGCTTCCTACAAGAGAAATGATTTTTGCAGCGCCTTCATTGTCAGACGACAAGTCTGGAAGCCCTAAGGAAACATTAGTCTGTGTTTGAACCATCGCTCTCTGCAGCATTGGTCAACAAAGTATCGCCTGTGCCGCCGACTCGGGCCAATATTGAAGCTGTGTAGGCATCCAAACAAATGTCCGTAGTTGCGGAAACGTGAAATGTTCTGACTGGAATGTGTTTCTAGGGAAGTGAATGGTAGCTCGTCACAGCTTCGCTTGATGCCATTTTTCTGGGAGAAATCGTTCTCTGTAAATTGGAGGACGCGTGACTTTAGTTAGCGTTGATTTTCAGTGATTTTACTAAAGTGATCACCAATACATCAAGTGCGTTGTTAACCTTACGCTGCGTGGCTTTAGTTATCGTTGATTTTCAGTGATTTCATTGAAAATGTGATCATAAATACATCAAGTGAGCTGTTAATCTAACCTTGTGTGGCTTTAGTTATCATTGATTATCAGTGCTTTTATCAACAAGGTGTTCATCAATCCATCATGTGCACTGCAAAACTTACGTTGCCTGAGTTTAATTATCTTAAATTTTCAATATGATTTTCTTTGATTTTCAATGTGATTATCTTTGATTTTCAATGTGATTTCATTGAGGTGATCATCAATCCATCAAGGTACCATTCCTTATCACCTGAAGAGGAGCTCTAGTTCCAACAATAAATTTTAGTTTTTCATGAGTAAAATTTGTTGTGGTCAGTTTGATTCTCATCACCATTAAAAATTCGGATCCGTTCAATTAAAATTTTATGAAAAGCATACAATGATAACCGAAGTGTACCAGAAAATATTTGTATATTATTTCTCTCATAAACAGCTGGCTGAGAAATTGTGTTAGATATGGTACAGATGTGGTACAGATGTGGTACAGATGTGGTACAGATGTGGTACAGATGTGGTACAGATGTGGTACAGATGTGGTACAGATGTGGTACAGATGTGGTACAGATGTGGTACAGATGTGGTACAGATGTGGAACAGATGTGGTACAGATGTGACTGTAATATGCCATTTTCAGCGAGAAAAGTGTACAGAGATGTACATCACTAATGAAGTGTATGGAAATGTACAGAAGAGAATAAAGGTGTCGCTCAAAATGCTTCTGAAGGCAACAAATTGCGCGAGTGGACTGGAAATCGACGATGTTATTTCAACGAAAAATAGAGTAATCGAAGAGAGAAAAGACGACCATTTGAACAGTTTCTCTGTAAAGAGTTTTTACTTATCATCTACAGTATACTTCTGTATATTAAAACCTCTTATTTTTTAAGGCGTTGGCTCGCACACTATTTTATCAATAAGTTAATTACATGTATATTTATATATTTACGTATGAATTTTATTAACAGACGAACATAAACCGTGCAAAGCTAATACTTCTTTGGCAGTCTTTCTGGAAGTGTCCTTGAACTGCAGCGCGAAACATCTCTTGATCAATGTGAGGAGAATGATGTAAAATGTATAATCTGCAGTATATTGGAAGCCCTAATCAAGACTGGTGATACGCTTGTACCGTGACTATCGTTTATTTGAATCCCACTCGTTTGAACGTAAATGAACCTAACGTCAACATATTTCAATTACTCATTTTGCAGTACTAAACTAAAGGAATCCGTTAACAAATTTTTATTTTTCTTGGATCGATTTATTTCATACATTGGGAATATATACATGCAATGTGATGCATATCACACTGTTGAACCTTGGTACTAAAAAACCATAGATTTGACCTTGGAACTAAAAAACAAAGAATTATTGCCGCACGCATCTATAAATCCGCTTCAATTCAATTAAATCCTCCGTTAGAATAGTGTTAAGTAAACTTATAGACCTCAATCCCCAGCGAACATATTTTCCCTCAATAGAGAGTAATGCTCTAATACGCGTTTCCGTGGAAGAGCGTTTTTCCCACTTAAGAACGATAAAGCTTTATTTCTAGAACATTTATGGATTGCGAGCAGTTCTCCATAGCTTGTGAATCAGTGAAACGTATTGCTGGATCTCACTCAATTCTAATTACTTGAAAATGCTTACAATGTGCTCGTGTGTTCGTTGAAACTAAAGAAGAAAATTTACATTTGAAGAAAGCTTTAAAGGTACGCACACAATGGAACTGCTCTGCTTATGTATTGTGCGAAACAGGAAATTTTCAAACGGATTTAATAATTTTGAACTCACAGGGAATTATTATTACCCTGCGGTTTTTGGGGAATTAAAAATTTGGTTAACATAGAGCCTATTTTAAAATCAACATTGAAGTGCTGCTATTAGATGTCTACATAGTTAAGAAACGTTTTAATTTTAGGCGGTCATTATTGTCATTAACAATATTTTCACCGCATTTGCTGGAATGTTGCGTCAATCATGCATCTCTAAAACTTTGAACGAATTTTCCGATCTTTACCAAATATTACCTTCGACTCAAATAATTCTAGTCAAATGATGATTTTCTTCGATTAATTTAGATCTCTAATGAGTCCTCAGATGAAACTAAAAGTGCTCTGATTTTTTCCTCTCTCAACTTCACCGCTTCGATACAAGGAAGCTTCGTTCTTTTAAGAATTATTCCATAGACCAACAAAAAACATTGAGATCTGTTCATTTTTTACCTAAGTAACGAATAGAACGTTATCTTAGCAGCGGTCTGGAATGCATTTCAGGGAAATGTTCAGTCCCTTCAATTTTTTAGTACGCGGTGCTGCTATTGACGTTTCCTGAAAATATTTTCAAACCACTCCATTTATCAAACAAACACTCAATGAACGAATCCGAAAATTTGTTTTCATGAGCGGGGATTTTTTTTGGACTTCTATAGGGGAATAGAGCAACGTAGTTTACCCTGAATTAAATGTCGTCTCGAACTTCAGGATTTTTTATAGTGATCATGCATCCAGTCATAACTTTAATTAAATGAAGAACACATGGAACTGAATATATATATTAGAAATATTATTCAATTAATTGCATTTAAAGCTTTCTTCAAATACATATTTTCTTCTTTAGTTTCAGCAAATTATATATATATACATACAAATATTCGGTGGAATTCATTATTTTTGAGCCTTTCCAGTGCTTTACCATAAACTAAAAATTTTAATTTTTCAATTAGAGAACGACTGAAATTTTGTGACGTGAACCCTACGAAAACATACAAGCCTAAAGATCGTGAAAAAATGTTAGGAACTGAAAAAATGTGTCGGTGCAAACATTGATGGAACCTAATCTCAGTACTTCCTTTTGATTTTTAAAATAGGCTTTTCGTTAACAAAATATGGGATCTCACCTAAAATCGCATGGTAGCAATAATTTCTTGTGAGTGGGATTGTTACAAATGATTAAATTCCCTTTCAAAATGAAATATTCGCAAACCCTGTAATCCAAGTTTCCCTTCAGGCCTATCAGTCTCTACGAAAATTAGAAATTCGAATGTCATATTCAAGTACGGAATTAAAAACTCGATCCCCGTACCTTTCCGAGAATCACAGCGTAACGATATTTGCTGGAATAACAACGTTCCCGGAAGCTACCTTTGTGCATTTGAAAACCATTATCCATTTGAAGTAGCTTGTATTCTTTACGTAGTGCTATATTACTTTCCAGGAATCTCGGTTCCAGGTTTCTGCGATTTGAAAAAGTGATCAATATTTTGCAGCAGCCGGCACTGCCACTGCCTCAGCCGGCCCTACCACTGCCTCAGCCGGCACTACCACTGCCTCAGCCGGCCTGCCACTGTCTCAGCCGGCCTGCCACTGTCTCAGCCGGCACTACCACTGTCTCAGCCGGCACTACCACTGCCTCAGCCGGCACTGCCACTGCCACAGC
>JACJUY010001947.1:67822-99406 GCA_014220935.1 Platorchestia sp. MABIK
CTGCCTCAGATGGTAGTGTCACTGCCTCAGCCGACACTACCACTGCCTCAGCCGGTACTGCCACTGCTTCAGCCGGCACTGCCACTGCCTCAGCAGGTACTGCCACTGCCTCAGCCGGCACTGCCACTGCCTCAGCCGGCACTGCCACTGCCTCAGCAGGTACTGCCACTGCCTCAGCCGGCACTGCCACTGCCTCAGCCGGTACTGCCACTGCTTCAGCCGGCACTGCCACTGCCTTAGCAGGTACTGCCACTGCCTCAGCCGGCACTGCCACTGCCTTTACCTGTACTACCACTGCCTAGAATTTGCTTGAAATACGCGGAACTTACTTTGAGATGCAGTTTTGGAAAAAGAACGTGTGTGATATCACTGTAGTCTTAGTGTGATTCCTACCATAAAGATTTCTGAGTAGCGTAGTGAGAAGGATTTTACTGAGTTTAATACTCCGCATTTCAAGCCCCATGTTTCTTTTTGGAAACCCGGTTTTAATCTTCCGCTCTCGTGTACGGAATGAGTGTATGCCTGATGGGGATAATTTTCATTGTGTCTTGATTGTAAGTTACTGTTTTAAAATTTAAAACCCAATGCGGGATTTGTCATGAAGTATGTTGTCTGGACTAAAAAATCCTTTGTTTTTGATCCAATGAGTAATAACTCCAATCATGAAAAACAAGCTCAATGATGCGTTTATATCTTTTGTCATTTGTTTCCAAAGGTTCTGATTGATTGATCCGATCTGATTTTGAATAAGGGTTTTAGATTAGATTATTCAAGCCTTACTCTTTGTTTAACTCTTGCAACTGGTTGTTTATCTCGAATATTGTAGGTCAGATTCGAAATATTTTCAAACGGTATCATGGTGACCTAGTAACGTGTTTTTTCTACTCAGTAATTCACTTAGATGTTTTTTTCATACATACTGCCTCTCTAATCATGAGTCATTTTTAATCAAAACTGACGACTCCAGCCAAGGTTGTTGAATCCGATTCGAGAGTTGGACGCAACTAAAAAGTGTGCATAATTCTTTGCAAAATTGGTCGTACTTTCAAAGAAGCCTAGTACTTTTTTCTCATCGTCGGTAACGGAGAGAGAGTAGTCAGACTTCACTTAAAGACCTCATTTATCTCTGGCCTAGTTATGATGGAAAGTGGGACTTCAGTGATGTTTCAGTAGCTCTCAGTTCAATTTATCTCGAGGGCAGCCAACTTCGAAAGAGCTCTTGAAAGGATTAAGTGCGACTTGTCGAGGAGCTCCAGCGTTCGTGAGGAACATCCCAAACTTCTGGAACATGGAAAAAATAGCTTGCCGAGAGCCGGGACTGTGTGCTCAGAAGTTGCGAGATTTCATCCCATAGCATCGGTTTGAACGATGATATGAACCATTGGAGGACAGTGCCAACGAAGCGTCATCGTTTTCCATTACATGCAAAAGTACAACACAAGAGAAGGGAATTAACTGTGTGCTCAGAAGTTGCGAGATTTCATCCCATAGCATCGGTTTGGAAGATGATGTGAACCATTGGAGGACAGTACCAAAGATGCCTCATCATTTTTCATAACATGCAAAAGTACAACGCGAGAGAGTGGATTTTAACGCCAAGAAAATCAAACCTAACACTTAAGCCGCAATTGGTTCAACTGAAGCTCAATAGTCTACTCAAATTTGTAGTCAATAGTAATAAAGAATTTCCAAAATAACAAACATTAACTGGATCATGTCCTCATTTGGTTTTAATTAAATATTTATGAAACTTGAGTTTGTGACTACTGGCCGGTCAGCAGCATTAGAAAAATCCCCTCCGTGGCCATCATTGTCGCACGTTGCGGTCAAAGTGTTAAAGAATGCAGGGTTAGACGGGAAAAAGAATATTTTACTTCTATCAAGTTGTCCGTTATCATAATCTATTTCCAAAAAATAACTTGAGGACCCTCAGATGGTTGTTAATCATAATCTTAGCCGGTATCCGTTCATAACACATTGCTAGGTAGGAGAATTGTGACCAGCTTGCATTTTTTCTTAGCAGGGATGAAGACCTTGCTTGTTCCGCTGTTTTTCGAACTGTTGATTCCTCCACATAAAATTTTAAATTGTTAACCAATGAGTCACTGTGAACCATGATGCAAAGTTGAAGAAGTCAGATGTTGTTCTTTTCTTGTGCGTTTTAGATTATATTCCTGCTCTCATTAGATACGAATAGTTAAATGATCAAAACTGTACGGATGAAAACATAATCTCAAAACCCCTTTTATGAGAGAATGTACCTACACACCATGATTATTTTTAAAAAATTTGTCTCTATTGAAAGCTGTTTCTCCAAAAAATTGCTTCGCATTACGTTCGGTTCGGCTTTTGCTGAAGCTAGGCTGCAATACTTTGATTAGTCTATTACAACTTTACTAAGTGTGTAAACTGAAAAAAATTTGTCTTCATCTCATCAAAAGTGAGAGTTCAAATCTGTTATTAGATATACCGATTTTTTCCGTAAGGGTAGCTCACACGACTGTGCATATATAACTGATCTAATTGCATTACCATTTAAGAATTCATATTATCTAATTGTCATATATGTCGCCTTGCCCAGTGTGGCACAAGTAAACGTCTTGGATATCAGCCTTCGAAAATGATACTGTGCATTACGCAATGACAATGGAGTTCAATTTTATGATTTTATATTAGTGATATGGAATGACGACGTTGACATTCATAACATAATCAACTGGAAAAGCGAATTACAATTTTTAAATTAAACGTGCCTTAATTTCACGGAAATTAAAATATGCTACAACTGTCTTGCAGTTAGTTAGCGGCTTCTTGTTCGTGCAATCCATAAAACTGGGAAGCACAATTAACGTGTTAATTTCACTCTGAAATGTCTGCCATTTCACAGGAGCCCTTCTATACTAAAGTGTAAATAAATACCGCAAAATACTAATAAGGCTCTTACCAAATCATTATTTTATTGAACATGAAGTTTGTAAAGAATTTTGGTACAGTCTTTTTTGAGGGGAATTTTATAGGCCGAGAAAATACTAACTAACTTGAATAGAAAATAAGATATCCATGATCGTAGTGTACAATCACGCATGACACATTTTACCACCACAGTACTAGAACAAAAAATAAGTTGATTTCCTTCTCCTACTCCTTGAATATCGAATGATGTTTGGGCATGCAAGATTAGCATTTCAATTAGTTCACTTTCTTTTCCCAATATCTTTAAGCGTAGAAGGTAAAATTTTACAGCACAATCAAATTTTCCTGTACTCATTTGAAATTATAGAAGTGTGTTCGAGCAGAGAAGTAGGTTTTTGAATTTCGATGCAACCGTGTCAACTTCAATGAACTCAGTCAACTTGTAAATAGTTAGTGTAAATGGCTATTGCGTTATAATGTTTTTGTTCAAACGGTCACTAGCCCACAATTTCTTCGAACTGAATTTGTGAAAATCGCTGGATGTCTCAAGTGATCTAGTTGTCAATATTCCTGAAGCTTCTGAAATGAAATTCGCTCCTTTCATTGTATTCGAGGCCACAAAAGAACCAGTAATACGCTCCCTTCATTGTATTCGAAGACACAAAAGTACCAGTAATACGCTCCCTTCATTGTATTCGAGGACACAAAATTACCACGAAGCGCCGTTGAACGCAGCCGGGAATAGAAGGACATCATAAATTCAATATTAACAAAAAATCAATGCTGAATATCCATTCTATGTTATGAATTTTACTTTTCATCTGACCCGAAAACCCTTTTGTTTGGCTAAAATTTTTTTATTTTAGTGTTATGAAATGAAGACGATAGCATTCATATTCAACTGAAAAAAAAAATTTTGAAAGAAATTTTTTTGGCACTCGCTATTCTTCATTGTTTTAAAAATAGGCTAATTGTTTTTAAATTGTACGGGCTTTTTTCCTGAAATCCCTCTTGACGACGATTTTTTTCGGTAATTTAATCAAAACTAATTACGTGAATCGATCGTTGACATGTTTTAATCACTCGTTCAACTATTCGTTGCTACTGAATTACTTGTTTAAATTCATTAATAACTAGTTGAACTACTCGGTTTGACTGAATTACTCGTTAGAAACACGTTAATGTTAGTTAATTAACTTAATGTTATACGTTTACGTTCAGGTAGGTATCCATAAACTATTCATCCATCTCAGGCAATTTGAAATTAGGCTCCAAAATCAAATGCAATGAAGTTGTCTCTCCGTTCGAGCACGGCAACTGAGAGGCCATGTTTCAGAAGCTCTGGCAAACTAATGCATTCTCTAGCTGGCCATACCCCACCGTTCAAAGGTTAGCCTTTGTATCGACAAATAAGAATATTTTGAGCTATAACTCTCGCATGTTTCATAAGATTTATAACTTGCACAGGTGGCGTCGCAGTAAGCAATTCATTTTGCGTTTCGAAGGCTGCTTTGGAGCGTCGGCAGTAAGGTTAGCGGACACATAAATTGAAACTTTCTTGGTAACTTCGGGCGGCAACTCAACGCTTGTCCAGGCTAGCGAGTAAATTGTGTAGAGACAAAGCAAGTGATACGGTCTTGCTGCTATGCAAGGGAACTTCTGGAGGTACAGAGAGCTGGTGATACGGTATTGCTGATGTATAGGTTGGAGATACAGTGAATAGATGACGCAGTATTGCCATGGTGGAAATACAGGGAACTGGTGATACAGTATTGCTGGTTGAAGATACAGGGAACATGCAGTACAGAATTTCTGGGGTGCAGATTGGAGATACAGGAAACAGGTAATACAGTATTGCCATGTTGGATATGCAAAGAGCATGAAATTCAGCTCAAGTGTTCTTCATTCAGCCTTTCTATTATGGATGAATATTTGAGAAAATGCAATAAACATGTGATGCAATCTCTGTGTAGGTGGTCTAGTTTTGCTGGTATGCAGAACTTGAGGTGATACACAGAGCTGGTGACACAGTATTGCTGGTGTGTAGGCTGAAGATGTAGGGAACAGTTGTTGATACAGTATGGCTATGGTGGAGATACGAAGAGCTGGAGATACAGCCTTAGTGTTCGTGTCACAGCCTTTCTACTGTATTATGGAGGAATATCAGTGAAGACGCTAAAAGCAAGTGATACAGTCTTTGTGTTGGTGGTCCAGTTTTGCGGGCTAGCAGAGGAACTTGTGGAGATACAGATAGTTGCAAATACGATTTTTCTGGTGTGGGTTCAGACACCAGGGATCCAGTCATTTGGTCTACATGTACACTCAGGGAAGTAAAAACGTAGACTAAATATTTAAATTGCAGAGTCTGATCAGAAATTTGTTCGTGTACATCTTGAATACAAGTGCTAATGTTATCAAGTGAGTTAATCATTGTTCATATCTTGAACACAAACGCCACTGTTTTCAATGGAGTTAACCGTTGTTTAATCATCAGATGACATTTTGGGAAGCGTATATATTCTGCTCATGCCAATTCATTATTTTTTTATCATTCTCAACCGATGACGAATGTAGTTTCTTCTTATTGAAAATAAATCCTTGAAGATATTTTTTTAGAGGTTCAGATGTGACTGATTTTGTTCATTCGATTTGATTGAAACGGTTTTCAACAATAATAATAAAATTTTTGGAACGAGCAATAATTAATTCTTTCGCTTCTTGAATGGCATTTTAAAGATTAAGCCAAGAATTTAGGATTATCCAAAACAAATCTCGTTCAGAAATGAATTTACTACTTTTCTCTACACTCGTTCTTTAAATGTCACAAGAGGGCGATTCTTTGTTATAAGTGTGGCCGGATGAGCAGAATTGTGAGGTCTTTTCTTTTCATGGTAGCATATTTACGTATTTAAAACCTGCGGAGCTTTTATAATCTCAAGTCCTAAAAACAATGGAAGAAATTTTGATAACCAAGTTTAAGAACTGGTTTCAAGAACTTCACAATATTTCTCTTGTTTTGGCGACTTGTTATGCATTTTAAGAACTGCAAAGTCTCCCGTCTGTTCTTAACATCTTTTCTACCTAATCCAATAACTTCTGTCCTAACATCTTTTCAACCTATTTCAAGTACTGTTGTTTCCTCCTATGATTTTAACATCTTTCCTACCTATTTAAAGAACTGCAGAGTTTCTCATCTGGTCTTAACATCTTTTCTACCTATTTCAAGAACTGCAGAAAATATTTCCTGGTTCTAATATATTGTCTACACAGCTTTATGATCCGTCACTCGCCATTTGGGTTTTGGTAAAAACGATGTACTCTTTATATATCCACGGTTTTGAAGGAATTCATCACGATTTTTTTCAGTGAAAGTCTGTAGTAGTTTACAAAATTATCATTGAACTTTTTTCAATTTCGTTACAAATAGACATAATTTAAGGCTGTCGAGCACGCTGTACGGAAATAACATTTAGCTATTAGGGAAAGTCGTCGCTTTGAAAACGGGTGAATACATACACGCAATCATATGAAAATAGAAATAACATAGATGGCAAATTTATTTTTCGAAAGATCATGAATGAAAAATCATCGAAACATTATTTAATAACAGCGATATTTATTATTCTATTTCCTCTCCAACTTCTCGCCAGTAAACAATAATTAAACAACGCAATTTTCTGGTCAATTTTTGTTCCCGCAAGTCTTGAGTTAGCCAACACAAACTTCTGAGGGACGGAAAAGCTGAGAGGTAAACTTATTTGGCAAAAAATTTTGTTTGTCATTCGTTAGCATCACTGAAAAACAAAATAAAAGAAAACTTCGCAATTTCAGTTCATTAAAAGTTTTCTGAACGTACAGAAATTCTCAGTTTAGTTAATTTATAACTGATGTACCTTTTGGAGAAGATTATCTTCATATGCAGAATCGTTAGAGCTTTGATTTATGTTTGATGCGGCAAATGAAACGAAATGAGAAAATTGAAGTTAGTAAGCCGTTCATAAAGTTAGTGAGAAAACATGAATGTTCAAATTTTTTCACGTCCGCACTCAACTTTCAGGCAGACTTAGATCAAAAGCGAGCGGGCATTTGAAAATTAATTTCTACATGTATATATGAATGTTAAAAGTATATTTCTCCTCCATGTTCCCCTAGATACAATGAGCACTCTCTACTATCGCTGAGAAATAAAACTACTTTCCACAGTGAAACACGCGCCTTTATACGTGAATTTACTGCGCAATTGTTTTTAATGTATAAAGTACAGGTATTTCCATCTTTATTTTCGTTACACTCTTTATTTTTTTCAGTAATTGAGTCAGTTTCACCAAATCGAAATCCAGTGTGAACAGAAATGAAAATTCAGAGACCGTTATTCCAAGAACTATTGTACTACCTGAACTAGCATTTTTTAGAACAAATCTTCGTTATTTCTCGATGTAAATCTCGTGAAATGATTTTAAGATCTTTCTTCTAGCTTCAGATTTTTGATAAACATTCTTAGGTTCCGTAAGACGTTCTTTGCTCTGTACTCCCCGTTTTCTAGGATTGTGAGAAATTCTGAAGGCAGTTGTACGCGTCTCTAGAATTCAAGAAAATACAGCCACGTTGCTTTTTCTTTTTAGAACGCTACTGGAAGTATGGAACTTCCGTTTTCTGTGGATCAGGTACACGATAAATGAAATTCAAAATCTCTGACGGGAATATTAAAGCTGGAAAAATTTAAATCAAATTTCATGGCGCTCAATGCACTGTTCTCGATGGAAATCGAGTTGTATTTTACTAAAGGGATTAAAGTTGCTGAAGACATATTCAATGAAGTTAGTGCCCAATACAGAGAGATGAAAGTGAAGTTTCAAGAGATTAAATTCTTTCAAAAATTTTAATGGACTCTTGCGTCGCGAACGTTCAGCATTGATAAATTTTACATCCTGAACTGTCTTGTCTTGATTTTTAATTTGGCTTTTCAATTCGTTCTTTGCAATAAAAACTAGCAAGTTATTGTAATTTTTGATGAATTACGTATCTAAAATCTACGGAATCCATGAAACAATTATTTTTTTCCAAAATCGAGTTGCTCCCAAACGCCAATCTTATTTTAAATTCTTCGTGACAAGTACTTCAAATTTGAGTTTGGGCTAAGTACGTTAGTTATCTTGAGTTATATCCATAAACTCAAATAAGTACAACTTTCACTCATTAATGAACTTTAATGAATGAACATGACCCACCGCGTGAGACGATTTATTTTGCCCACAAAATTCTAAGCTTGCAATAGCGTCTTTGGTTCTGCATGTGCAAGCTGAATTTAATTATAAAGAGGGCAGTCATTAATTTCTCTAAAAGTTCTGGAAATTCTGACAGGCCTAAAGTTCAAGATAACTTCGCGTGCAGCGAAGACGTGATTGTTCAAAAACTTTGACTGTGTAATCTCCTGCAGTATGACAAACGTCAACGTAGTGGAAGCTGAGAAATGCAGTACTTTTATATTAAACCTACAACATGTCTCGAGTCCAACTTTTTGGGAACTTCGTGGAGAATGCATCAAATTTTAAATATGGTAATGGCTTAGCAGAGCATGAGCATTCGAGGGAAAGAGGGCTAAGGTTCACCTTGTTAAACTGAGATCAAAATTCAACTTAATTTTATAGTTTTAGTAAGTAATTTTAGAGAAAGAAAACATTTATGTGATCGTGCGTTCATTTTGCTTTGATTAATTATTTATTCAAGTTGAGTTAGTGACTACTGGCCGGTCAGCAGCATTATGTGAATTTCATTACACCGGTGGCTCACGTCGCAGCAAAAGTGTTAAAACGCAATCCATCTCGAGGGTGCGGTCAATTTAATCATGAATATTACATTTTTCTGACATGGCCACGATCGTTACGCTCTAGAGGACTGTTGATTATTCCTTTACATCAGTATTCAGAAAAATGATGGAAGAAGTGAGGTATTTTGCCTTCAACTCACTGCACTTAGGCATGCAACACTTTCAGGAGACATGCGTAGAAGACGGGGAGGAAGTTTTTTTCATTTATGTTCATGACCTTTTTTCATTTATGTTCAAGGAGAGAAGGACCTGAAGGTTTTAGTGGAGCTTCAATAATGTGAATTTGCTACTTTTTAGAGAATTTTAAGTTACATTGCTTAATAGTTCACTGCCAATTAAACTTCACTTTCCGACAGCGATTAACCGGAGGAAAAGTAAGATGTAATTATGTTGAAGAAATCATGATAAATAGACAGGCTGCATTTTTACACTAGCCTGTACCTGATTTTAGAACACATAAGTTTAAGTAATGAGCTGATTTCATGCAATGGCGAAATAGTGTGGGGCCTTCTCATACGACGTGTAAAAAGAAAAAAAAATAAGTATGACGTTTTCCTATTGAGCAATTCCATGACTTCGAATGAATCATAAAGGTTTGGGCTAGATAGTAAGCGATTTTTGTTTAAACTTTAATCCAAGTTAAAAATTGAGACAATCTTTAATAAACTCAAGAGTTAATTTAGCAATTTCAATGATGAGTGCGAATTCCAACTGGCAATGCCTGAAGAGTTTTTCTGAAAACATTGATACGTTTGCGTGGTATTCAAAATTGAGGCAATGCTAGAGGTACTAACCAGTTTCCTCTGACCGGACGTTATTGTGCTACATTGGGTACTGGTACATCACGCTATTTTTTTCTGCCAGTGTATTATTGTGCTACATTCTCTCCTCTTACATCACAAAATTTTACACTGGCTAAGTATTATTGCGGTACAGTCTGTGCTGTTGCATCATACCATTTTTCTCTGCCTAGGCATTATTGCGATACAGTTTTACTGTTGCATCAAACCATTCATAAAATGAATTACAGTTTAACTGTAGTATCATACCATTTATCAGCGATATCAGTGTGGACGCCTTTTGATCAGAGGATTATTGTGATAGAATTTTTATTGCAGCGTCCTCGTAATCGCCGTGACCTAGATATCGTTGTGATACAGCCTTTACTGTAGTATCATACCTACCGCTTTCGGCAGTGTATGATAGCGACGCCCTGTTTACCTCGGTAGAGGAAACAAGGTAGATTCAAACTAGTCTTTTTTTAGGTTGACGGTGTGGTTTTGCTGACGTCACGGCAACGAACCAATAGCAGCGCTCATATTGCATCTGCTAACACTGCTACCCACAAATCTGGCTCCACTATTGGCTTAACGACACGGCGTTTTGGTGACGTCATAAAGTTTCTTTGAAATGAAGCCTTTCTATTGGCTAGCCGAACAAGAAGAGGTGTATTTTTTCCCATAGAAATGACCCTACCTTGTTTCCACTATCGTGCCGTTTACTGAAGCTTCGTTCAACTTCTTTAGCCAACACATCATTGCAGTGTACCCCTTACTTCAGTATCATACCTACCGCTTAAGACAAGGCATCAGAGTGATGTGCTCTTTACTTTAGTACTCTTTACTTTATCACTGTGATGTGCAATTTGCTATAGTGCCTTTTATTTAGTAACAGTGATGTGCCCTTTACTGCAGTACCTTTAATCACGATGGTGTCTCTTTTACTGTAATACTTTTTACTTTATCACACTGATACACCCTTTATTTTCATACTCTTTACTATATCACAGTGATGTACCCTCTACTCTAGTACCCTTTGCTTTATCCCATTGATGTACTCTTTACTTTAGTACCTTTTCTTTATCATAGTGATGTGCCCTTTACTGTAGTATTATACCTACCACTTTGGGTTGGGCATCATACTGATGTACCCTATGCTTTAGCATCATACCTACCACTTTGGGCAGAGCATCACAGTGATGTGCCCTACTCTAGTACCCTTTAATTTATCACAGTGATGCGCCCTTTTCTTTAGTACCTTTTAGTTTATCACAGTGATGTACCCTTTACTTTAGCATCATGCCTCTCGCTCTAGGCAGGGCATCATTGCGATGCAGGACGCGGAGGAGGGCCAGAGAGCCCAGGGTGTCCCGCAATTGTGGTCATCGCCGGAATGGCAGACGCTCTCGTCCGCAGATCCCTGCGCTTCTGCGCCCGTGGGGTGCTGCGGGCTGCGTCGTGAGAAAATAGACCTCGAGTTTGTCTTCTTGATCCCAGTCTGACGCGCTCCACAGTTTATGTGGTTCTCGTATGAGCATTCCAAGTTTTTTTTTATTTTGTCAAACACGCCTGATAGTTTTTTGGCTTTCCAATTTCGTGGGAGGATTTCGAATCACGTTTTTTTTATTCTATTCAACATGCTTTAGAGGTTTATGACCCTTGAATTTTGTTTGACGATTTCAAATTGTTTTTTTTCATTTTAAGTAAAACGCTTTAGAGTTTTTGTGGTTCTCGAATTTTGTACGAGGCGTTCAAATTATGTTTTTAGTAATTTTATCTATCACTCTTCGGAGTTGAATTCCCCTCCAATTTCGTATGAGATCTTCAATTTGTGTTTTTTCATATTTGTTTTAACGGACGTCAGAGTCGAAAGACTGTTCAATTTTGTATGAGACCTTACATTCCTGTTTTTTCATTTGATCTATAACCCTTCAGGGATATTGGACTCTCGAATTTTGTACGAGAACTTTAATTTGTGTTCCATCATTTAATCTATCGTGCTTTTCCAGTTCAACACGTGTTAAAATACGAAGATAATCACTTATCATCTTTACTTAAAAAACGCTCAATTGTTAAAACTAATTAACTAAGTGTTTATTTTGTATTTTACAGCCTGAAGATGATGTTAGTAACATCGAAACGTTGTTCTTCGAGATTGACATATTGAAAATTTAAATTTTTGATTCCGTGAAAAATTCTTAGTTTCACAATGTGATGAGCAGGCTTCTAAATGTTTTTATTGAAGTAAAACAAAATTTGGTTTTACAGAAAATGCACCTTAAGGAAAATGTTTCTATTCGCCAACCGCGTAGAACATTCAAACTTTCAGCCACGATTGTACTCAAAATTTTTAACTGTTTTATATTCTGTCGTTTCCTTGGGAGCTGTGAGTGTGGGTAGAACCATATGGTAAGCTCAGTAGCAAATCCTTGTTAATTGGATGGACATTAAGTTATTTCATGTTAGGTCTTTCTGTTAAATTCTGTAATTCTGTTCTAGGCTACCTGTAGTCACACATCCAAAAGAAAAACTTCTTTCACCTCTGCCGCACTTGTTATTGCCAACACAGTCATCTCAGTTAAGCACGTCTTATTGATAATTATAATTGTTTAATTATACTATTATTGAGCACATTCATTACTCTAGTATTAAACAAATAATTTTTAATTCCAGATGTGGCCCTCTCATCATGAAGTACTGAGTCAAAGAAGATTGGATCTTCAATAATGTTCAAAGACTGCAAATAATTCAATGACAAATTGACCCTCTTCATTCTAACGGCATGTGAATTTGAACTAATATCGCCTTCGAAAGCATATCGTGACAGCGTAAGTGATCGGACAAAATATTATTCACGTACAAGATTAACTGACGCACTTCCATCCTTGCAATTTGGCGGGTTTAATATACCCTCCAAAAACTCATCTAAGCTGGCTAACGAGGTTTTACTTCCTTCTGCATCACAAAATACTTCGAGATTTACAGACGGTCAGAATTTTGAAGCAGTGTGTAAATGCACCAGAGGTTACGGTTTATGCTTTGCTGGAGCAGAATCTAATATGAGCTCGGTTGATTACAGATGCATTTCAGAGAGACGCTTCCAACTGAGTGCGTTTACTTTTGAGCTAGTCTCTCACGATTCAGTCAGATATCAAATAGAAATTAGAAAGTGTACACAGTTGAGAGCGAATCAAATGAGAAATCGTCATTGTTGAATGATTGTGATAAACCTAAGCTCTAGACAGTTTAATAATGTTTCGACTTTCTCACAATCATAGTGAAATTGGATTTTTTCTATAGAAGAAATCAGTTTCCAAAAACACTACGATTATAGGGTGGAAACGAGCAAAAAAATTGTTTCAAACAACTGGAAAAATGAAATCATTTCTCTAATATTTTGCAGACTATTGTGCTGACGAACAACATGCCGCTGAGTCAAACTAAACGGTTTCCCCTAGCGTTTTCGAAGAGACAAATTGTATCATTTGAAGTCGCAAGTTCTGATTCCTTGAGCTGCGCTCTGACATCCTGCAAGATTCTCGGAGTTGCGTAGAAGAATTTAGAGTCGCAGATGCCGACAGCCAACTTTGCTGTCACGCGTAATTCAGAAACTTCCTGAGTTAACGAAGAGTCTGCGCACTGCTGTTTCATAAATGCTCGAGTTCTCCGGACACAAGATATTCCAGATGGCTCTGGCTTCATTGTAAAAAGGCCCTGAACAAATAAATGAACTACGCACTGTATCTTACGAAAGGGATATTTTCAAATTGTTCTGGTCGTTTGCACTGGGAATGTTTGTTTACGTGAAATATTTTCGTGTTATTTAATCCTTTTGTATATAGAGAACGATTAAAAAGTATGTCATTTGAATCAAAAATTAAATAATTAGAAAATGTTTTTACAATTAGTGTTCTCCCATTTTTTACGTCAATATGACGCGATATGTATAGATGTCTCTAAATTATATAAAAACATAATGAAATCTTGTAGAAGTAGGACACATACTACAGTTCCAAATGGAACAGATTATAGAGCACAGTTTACGCCCGCAACGAAGCAAAAAAGGTCAAATAAATGAGAAAGCTTACACATGACGAGAGACCTTCTCCGATACAAAGAATACAAGTTACTGTAGCAGTGTTACTGCAGACAAAATTAATGCGCCAACATTGAATCTCTTGTTGCATTCATAGGAAGCATTGTTACTGTAGCAGTGTTGCTGCAGACGGAATTAATGAGCCATATGCAAATCTCTTGTAGTCTTAATTTAATCTCTGGTCTTAATCTAATCTCTGGTCTGAATTTAAAGTCCATGCGTTGTATCAGAGAAGTGTACAGGCCTTTAATATAAAATTCTGACTGACCTGTCACGTTGATAATAATAGATCACATGGGATAATGATTCATGAAAGCCAATCAAGTGGTTCCAACTTCGTTGATTAGTATTTGAACTTAGATCTGAAACCTGAGTCGGTTGTCTGACTTCATTGACGAACCAATACATTTACATCTTAAAGCTAAATCGGCGTGTACGATTTCTTCGACTAATCTATACATCCACATTTGAATGGTGAGTCGACGTGTCCGACTTCATTTATTAATCTGTGAATTCAGTGTTAGGAGTTTAGATTAAAATGCATTTTAAATTTTATTTTTGGATGAGTATAAGTTGAAAATTGTGTAAAGCAAAGTTTATCGTTTCATGGTGAAGCATGTCTTGTGTTCTTACAAAAAACTCATCTTCATTTTCAATTCAGACTACTTTTATAAGACGGTGATTATCATGTGAAACATTAACTTTAGAAGTGATTAAATAATGTATAACAGCTGATGCTCAGCGTTCGCTCAACATCGGGTGAGACATGTGGAAATGAAGTAATTCGCAAAACAATGGTATGAACTAGACTAAGAAACTCAAACACTCATGAAAAATAACTGAATTATGAAAATAAATACTGTCAGCAATTATCACGTTTCTTCAGAAAGGATCCGCTGGTGGCCACTGATGGTATTTTCATAATACTGCTGACCATTCTGCAGTCAATAACTCAATTTTTATAAATACTTTATAACAGCTGAATGAAGCCACGACCCAGTTAATGTTTGCTATTAACAAACTAACTCACAACGATTGACTTTAAAGTTGAATTGTACATTGAAGTTCAATTTAACCCATCGCTGTCAACGTGTTACCGTACTAGAAATATTAGACTAGAATACTAGACAAAGTACTGTACTAGAAATATTAAAGCAACTTCTTCACATTCACGAATATGAGATCACACTGATGAGTGCGTTCCTTCTATTAAGAACCAATAATTTTTAATGTTTCTTTAGAGCACCTTTTTCTTCACCAGCTCATGTGTTTGGGAATCTTTTTTGCTCTTACGACTGAACTAAACTGAAAACGATAGAGAACCTTTTACTCATTCGACTAAACTTAACTAAAAACGCTTGGGAACCTTTTATTCTTACTACTAAACTAAATATGCTTGTGAATCTTTTGTTCCTACGACTAAACTAAACTAAATATGCTCGGGAACCTTTTATTCTAACTACTAAACTAAATATGCTTGTGAACCTTTTGTTCCTACGACTAAACTAAACTAAATATGCTCGGGAACCTTTTATTCTTACTACTAAACTAAATATGCTTGTGAACCTTTTGTTCTTACGACTAAACTAAACTAAATATGCTCGGGAACCTTTTATTCCTACGACTACCCCAAAAATTGTCTACTCCATAAGATTTGTGAGTGTGTTTGCCAGTTTCTCATTATACTTCAGTGCATTATTTAACGCATGACTTTCTTTCTTCGTGTTTTTTTCTAAATTTTTTTTTACATTTCATATTCTATAAATGATTCTATGCTAGAATACTTCATTTGGTTCATTTATGTTGTTCAAATTTGTTCTGAAAGATATATCAGCCATTAGTTAAGATATTCAGCGAAATTTAATTTCAATCCCGCATTTACAAACTTACGCATGGGAAATTTCTACGACATTCTCGATACGATTGACCACTTCATGTGGCACAAGTCACTTTGGAGCATGAGTCAGTGTTGAAACCAAACTTGTATATTTAAGGGCAGAATTTTGAAAGTACGTGTTATAAAGTAACATTTGATTGCGTTCAGTTGAAGACAAACATTGGAAATAACTTTTTCAATTTTATACACGTGTTTTGTTATGCAACAATTATTAGCATTGGTTAATGATTTGATATCAATGTAACCATCTCGATCAACTACCAATTTTAACTACCTCCGACGTATCCATTTTACATTTGAAACGCATTTCTTTACATATCAGAGTGGCATAAAATGGCAGGTATCGAACATAACACCTTTTTAGTATTCTAAGGAAAAAAAAGCGTTTAGAAAATATTTAACCCTCTCTTCGGAAAAGAAGGTGAAAATTTTGAGCCCTTGAATGATATCAAATTAAAGCCCGAAGTACTATTTTTTCAATTCATGGCTCATGAAAACTAATGTGTTTCAGCGGCAACAAGTCAAGGATATAAATAACAATCGTGAGGACTCGTAGCACGTAAAAGTACTCCACTTCACTGTAGGTAATCAGTGCCCTGATAGGAATCAAATTACGTGTACAACGCATGACCTCACACAATTATTTTGGCGTAGGTCCATTCGACCTCACTGATGGAAGGGGCGGCAGATGCGGGTGCTCGTGCTAGGCCAAGGATCAGCTTTATGGTGCGTGGAGATGGCATCAAGCGTACCTCTTGTTGTGTTCATGGGCAGCAGTGTTATTGTAGCAGTGTTACTGTAGCAGTGTTTCTGTAGCAGTGTTGCTGTAGCAGTGTTGCTTTAGCAGTGTTGCTGTAGCAGTGTTGCTGTAGCAGTGTTGCTGTAGCAGTGTTGCTGTAGCAGTGTTGCTGTAGCAGTGTTGCTGTAGCAGTGTTACTGTAGCAGTGTTGTCGCAGCGGGGTTAATGGAACTGGAATTTATTGATGCACCAACAGTGAATCTTTTGTTGCGTTCATGGAAAGCAGTGTTGCTGCAGCCGGAATTAATGCGCCAAAAAGCATGCAGCAGAAAACGTATCCTACAGCTCGTTTGTGGACAAAGGTTAGAGGCTAAGATTAAATTAATCTACAATTTTGTCAAGTTATTTCTCATCATCTTTGATTTTAGGGATCTCGATCCAGCTCAAAATGTTGCGATTCGTTTCAAGTGAAACTGTCGTGGTTCGCATTTGATCAGTTTCACTTGAAGACAAAAGCTCATTTTCTTCCTTTCCATCATGTGCACATCACACGTAAGTTCAAGTGGCTTCCAATAGCGTAGTTAACTATGGTGAATTTATTAAGTTTCTCCAATCAAATTTTGTATTTACCGCTCGGGTGCTAGAGAAGTAATCAGGTCTCATACATGGGGGAATAGTCTAAACCCTTAATAAATATTCTGAATAGTCTCAAAAAACCGTGCACTGTAAGCGTGCTGATATAAAATAGTTCTTCTTGAAGCTTAACCTTGTCTACAGGACAGATAGGTAAGCTGCTATTAGTATAGAAATGGAATCAGTATCGTGTAATTACACCTCACTGAACACCATAATAGGTGATGTTTGGCTCCCTCGAGTAATGCACTACATTATGCTGTCTTTGTTAATTTTAAGCAGGATTATGTAGCTGTCGTAGCGCTCAATTATGGAGAAGGGTGTGGGTGGAGACTAACTTTTCCTTGGAGAAGAAATCTCTTTCACAGAACGTCATTCAGAAAAAGTCGCACAGTCTTACGTTCACATTTCTGTTCCATAAACACATTGAAAAACAAGTCTTGAAACTAAAGTCACTCATTTAGCTTCCGTCAAAATTCAAATTCTATTTTGACGTTAGCAAGTAAGGAAATTGCACAGGAATGACAAATTTGCAAGCGTCAAAATAGTATGAGAATTGCACAGGTACATCATTTTCTGCCCTTATCGTATTTTAACAGATAGAGAACTGTTGTTATTGTATAATTGATTTAGTCAGGAAATAATTTTTACTTCAAACGTTACTGTTCACTTAAAAGGTCATGTTACCATTTATGGACGGATTAAATCACGGGCATATATTCTGGACGTTCCGATCCCAAAAGTCAAAAGACACAATGGAAAGTGTGGCGGCTTTGATCGAAATGACGCCAAACTTAGAAGCTCTCAGAGGCATCGATGCTGATGCTCCCTAATATGAAGACATCCACGAGGGACAAGAGAGAAAGAAAGTAACGCGGCCTTGTACCTGATTAGGCTCTTTTCGTCTGCTCAGAAACGTTTGATCTACGATGAGTGCTAATAACAACGTCCGCCATAGAAGGGTCTCGAGGCAAGTTTCATGCTCCGTAGGTGGTTGCGAGCCTGATTGCAAATTAGAATCAAAGCATGCACAAAAGTTTTGAGGTACCTCAAAGAAGTGTTCTTCGATATCTTTAAAGTCAAAGGTGGCTTTTGGGGGCAAACAGTTATTTAAGGTATTTTTGAAATGGTCAACTCGACCATTTCACTTTGAAATACACCTTGGAATACAACTTGTTCACTCGCCCACAGATGTTTTTTGGGCAAACAGCCGCGCAAGGATTTTCGAAATGATCACCCTGGCAAAAAAAATTTTCACCTGAAATACACCTCATCCTACCAACATGTTTAGTAAACATTTTTCAAACTGCTTATCGAACGCCCTTAAATTTTTCTTTCAGTTTCCGATTATTTTGACGCAATACCCCAATTTCACTCCGGAAATGTTAACTGTTTGGTATAAATTGAAATTGTGTTCTCATATTTTGCTCAATTTCCATCAACGCAGAGTGTTGCACCTTTATGTGACAGAACTACTGTTAGTGTTATTTTTTTGTCAAAAACTAATTGCCATCCAGAAAAGTATTGAACATTCTCATAAGAGCAGAAGGCTACAGAACAGGAATTCCCACCCTAGCTCAGACACAGTTGAGGATACAGTATGAACCAACTTTGAGTTATCTTCCACTACGTTTCCCCTATTTCATTCATAAGCCCACATGTAACAAATGTCAAGGAAAAACACATTTCGATATTAATTGAAGGTTAAGGTTAAAATATTTAAGCGCTAGTCCTCACATAAAGCTTCATCATGGCTTCTCCACATTATGCGCTTGTGGTAACAGTTCTGTTTTAACACATTGCTATATCTTTTACATTTTTCTATAGAAGAGAAAGAGCATTGAAGCAACATAGTTCGCCTGTGCTCTCCTATCATAGGTTGCACAGTACTTATGTGGACTTATGTGGAGAATTATTTAATTAATCTGGTTCTTTTATCAAGAAAGAAGAAAGAAACCGTTTATTTAAACACATGAGTTTCACCTGGAGTCATCAAACTAACAATTGACAGAGCTTAGTACAACAGAACAGAGAAGAGGAAAGCAGATAACTATAAAATAGAACATTACAGAAGCGACCGAGAAGATCATATTCGTGTTTACTTGACGGATAAGACCATAAACACCAATCAGGCTTTTGCACATGTATAGGGGATGCATATAAACAATAATCACACTCAGTCATCATTTATCACTCACAAGTTATTCTGAATTCGTTTTGACCGAAAAAAACCTCAATGCAGCGTTTCAACAGGAAGTGATTCCCTGGCAGAGCAATTTTTTCCATTTACCTCCTAGCTGGCGTTGGTTCTCAGCCGTCCCATCTGCTTTTTCAACACGACTGAAAGCCGACCTTTTCCGAGTCCGCTCAGGCTGGTAGTGCAGAGCTGGAGATCGATTGCCTGGCTCATGAGAGAACAAAGTGGTCCAAAAATTTTCAGTTTCGGTGGAGTGTCACTAAAGATACTGGATCGGTGGTGTGTTACTAAAGAAGGTGCAGTATCGGTGGTGTGTCACTAAAGAAGGTGCAGTATCGGTAGTGTGTCACTAAAGAAGGTGCAGTGTCGGTGGTGCGTCACTAAAGATACTGGATCGATGGTGTGCTACTAAAGAAGGTGCAGTATCGGTGGTGTGTCACTAAAGAAGGTGCAGTGTCGGTGGTGCGTCACGAAAGAGACTGGATCGGTGGTGTGTCACCAAAGAAGGATCATTATCGGTAGTGTGTCACTAAAGAAGGTGCACATGAGCGTCATGTTCGTTGGGATCGGTGAAGAAGCCCTCGACCCACTTTTATTTTTGATCGTACCTACTCATTAATGTGGTTTACAGTGATATACTTGCAAAAATTACCTGAATCTACCTTCCCTTTAAATAGATTTATTTATAATTTATATTTATATAAATAACATTTATAAATTCTCTTTAAATGATTTGAATCTTTAAATCAAAATAGCTATTTTGCAAAGGGTTTTGGCTCTAGTCAGAGAGGCAGACTTTGCTTCGTCTTTGATTTTAATCGCAGTTATTTAGTTGCATGGTTTACACAAATACGCTTCAGAAATAATACGAACACAACTGAGAGGTTAACATCAACTCAAATCAGTGAATTTGCCAGGTGTTTCTGTCTCATGTGACTTCAGTTTCGATTATTTGTGTAAAATCAACGGCACAGTTTAGCTACTCTTCCCATGAACCAATGTCTTGGGCTAAATGTTAGTGGATACGAAATAAAATCAATTTAACTGGATAGGTAATAAAATCAATTGAAAAACTGAAAAATAATTATAATTATAATAGAAATTCAATTATGATAATATTGAGTAATACAATTGAGTATTGGATTCTAATGGCTCACAATGAAGTTTAAAAATGATTTTTGAGAATTATTCATATGTTATTGGTTTTGACCTGAAATTGTGAAAGATACCGCATATTAACAGCTTTACTGGTTAAATGGGTTGCGTGTTTAGTTTTTAAGAAGAACCAAACAAGTTGTCTTGCTGTCCACATAATTTTAAATAGAGAGTGTTTAAAAAAATCACCTTAACTCTTTTTCCATGAGTCAATAGGAATACGAAGAAGCACACAGTAATTTAGTGCTATTGAAAAAAATCCAGGTTATAAAAGGTAAACCAGCATTTCAAAGTCCGTTCAGAAATTATACAAAGTTTTCCACATCTGTTTTTCCAAGACTGTGATTTTGACACCCATTGCTGTCTCTCACCTGATAAATGTTTCAACCTTTTATTCATGTGCTTGAGGTGAACAGATTTTCTGACACGGGATATACCATCATCTTTGCATAGGAATAAAGGCAAAAATAGGTGACGGTCACAAAACGAATATATTGCTGCACTGCTAAGTAGTTTCGAAATGATTTTCCTCATTAAGATCCCGCGAAATTCATCTTAGTCAGTCATAAGAGAAGAAATATCTGTGAGTTCTCAACCACACCAGTTGTAACTGCATTTTTTTAAAATGTCTCATTCTTCGTACCAGTTATAACTGCACTTTTTAAAGAGGTCTCATTCTTCGTTCTAGTTGTAACTGCATGTTTTAGAGAGGTTTCATTCGTCATCCCAGTTGTTACTGCAAAACACCCGTTGTAACTGTATTTTTTAAAGAGGTCTCATTCTTCGTACCAGTTGTAACTGCATTTTTTAAGAGGTCTCATTCTTCTCTGCCAGCCTGCGGCTGCCGGTCTAACTTTCTCGAGAAGTTTACCTTTAGCCCAGCTGCTTCGAGGCTGCCAGAATACCTGGAGTTCATTGCAGCAACTGGAAACTCCTTTTATTTTAAAAGGAAGCTCAACGTGGAAATTTATGGGTAAATCACCACTCTCAAAGGTTCAAAAAGTGCTCATAATGTATTGCAAGGATTCTGACGCAACGGTATTTCCAAGAACTTGAATTGTGTGGGTTCTTGCTTCTTGGGTATAGAAAGCCGTCTAATCCAATTATGTATTTAAAATTAAGGTGTTATTTGTATTTTAAGGTTTAAGTGAGAAAATGTTCATTATGTACTGCAAGGAGTCCAACGCATCGATATTTCCATGTAACTTGAGTTTTGTTTGTTTGGGTTCAATGAGTAAAAAAAGCCCTCTAAACCTAAAAAGGTTTTTTAAATTTACTTGTTACACATATACATGTATATTGGATATTAAACAATATTTACGGGGTCAAAATTTGCACATATTTTAGATTAGCCAGTCAGATTCATTCATGATTCATTTACACATGCTGTGAAGCAAAAAAACACTAAAAGTCAGCAGACTGTGAAGCACCTGTTATTGATAATTAGAGAGGCTAAATATTAATAAACTGTGACAACGTGGTCAAAAATTAAAGAATCTCATATGCATTACGTATCATCACCGAATAGATCCGATGTTTTTCGTGCAGTAGGATTGGTACAGTTTCAGTTTTCATATTAAGACCAAATTAGTATTCTAAATTGAAATGACTTTGCTTAATGCAATGAGCTGCTGTTGTCTCAAGACCGATTCTTGAGAATTACTTCAACTCTTAAAGCTCACATTAATACGAAATTTCTAATCTGAATTGGATAAATTTTTGTTCCATAAAATATCCTATTGTTTTCTTAAGACCCATTTTTGAGAATTGCCCCAACTCTTGGGCAGATATTATGACAACATTCATTTCGTAAAACTTTGTAAGCCACGTCTGAGATGTGAAAAGTGATATAGTGATTTGTGAATGTGGAAGCCTACTTAAAAGAAAAATTAAGAGATTTCAGTTAGTGCTTATTTATCTCACATGAACATGATCATCAAATGCTCACAAGACATAGCTTTACCCATCTTTTGTTGAGTATATTGCAACCAAATTGAGTATATTGATATGTTGCATTTGCCAGAAGCTACCTGAGTAAATTGAAAGCATATTGAACTTATTAACACATCGCAGGCGTCTGAAGCTACCTAGGTACGTAAGATATCAAAATTCTCAATTTGCTTTCAATGTACTTAAGCTTAGGATATCCCAACACAACTTTATCCTCCAACTCTTGCGGCACCTGCCTAATGCGTCAACAGAAGTTCAGCATCTCACAACACACAACTTTATCCCCTAATACATGCAACAGCGACCCAGTGCATCAACAGAAGTTCAGCATCTCACAACACATAACTTTATCCCTTAGCATTTACACCAACAACCTACAGTGTCAATATAAGCTACAGATCAGTAGCGACGCAAGGGGACCGGTGGTCGTAAGCTCTATTCCGACGTCTGATGTACTGTTATTGTCCGGCAATAAAGATGGTCCTCTAGAGCACTTTCATACAGATGACATTAGTTATTGGATCTTGTGAGATACATCGCAATAACGAGCTTGGACTAGTTTCCTAGGTAACACGTAGTGGATTGTTTACTAAGATTTCAATGCAGATTCATTAGTTATTGGATCCTCTGAGATACAGCGCAGAAACGGGGATTAGTTTCCTAGGTAACAAGTAGTGGATCTTTGGCTTCCTCACATTTTCATACAGATGACATTAGTTATTGGATCTTGTGAGATATATCGCAGCAAAGGAAAGGATTAGTTTCCAAGGTAACAAGTAGTTGGTCCCTGGTTTACTAACATGGCGATCGCATACGGAAATATAAGATGAGGAACAATGGAGTTACGTTTAATGCAAACTTCACATATATGTTTAGCTGAAATTGAAGTCTGCAAAGATGAACAATCTCATGAGACATTAGAACCTGGACTACACATTTATATATATATATATATAGCAGCTGAGGACAAGGAAAGATTGTAAAAATTGGCGTTGATTGATTTTCCATGCCAGGTGCTCGGTTTTCAGTTTCTGTTTTCTGTTTTATTATACGCTTCAGGAACAAAAAAGAAGTTTCTATAACTTATGCGAAAAGGAACAAAATAGACAAAGACATTCAGTTTAATGTTTACTCCACGTGTTTGTTTACTCGATGAGGGCAAGGGAACTGTTGAAAAAATTATGTTGATAGATTTTTCTAAGCCAGAAGCACGGTTTTCTGTATTTGTTTTCCGTTTTGATAAGATTTTTAGGCACAAAAGAAAGGAGTTTCTATAACAGCGAAAGATTAAGATTTTTATAGAATCACGATCTTTACAATTTTTATCGTATCACAATTTTCATAGAATCACGGGCAAAGGTCCACTGCGAGGGCTACAGTGCATTTTTCAAAACATTAAAAACTCAAGTCTCTCCATCACCAAATATCAAGTTTCAAAACTTTGCTAAATTTTAAACATGCACCCAATACTTGATCTTGCCTGCTTTTTGTTACGCAGATGTTATTAATACTTTTTGCCAAGTTACATTTGAGAAAATGGAAGCATAAAGATACAGTGGAGTCGTTTTAGAATGCTGAAGGCTTCAAATTTAAAAGTCTGATTCTTCATGAATTTTGATTATTTAAAGCCAATGAAAGTGAAACCGAGGACATTTTTCTAATCGATGGCAGTTTAGACTTTACTCAAATTTAATAGGTAATCAATTAATAAACTCAGTCAGTATACATTAAACCCCTGTAGAGGTGTGAGTAAAATTCTACATTTAAGTCACTAGAGTTGAGATTTAACGTTAAATTTGAAAGACTCAATGCTATAGCAGTGCAGGGCAGAGTTCCGTGCGTTAAACTGGGACGAAAAATTCATGGCATTCAGTGACTGGAATTCGGACTTCCAAATCCGTGGGAATTTGCTACCGCGTTCGAGATTGCCGTGACGGTGAGAGCTAAAAAATGAGTATCGGCGAGTTGAGCTCTTTTATTTCGCCTTTATCCAGCCTACAATAATATAAATGCCCGCGTGAAACGTCTTACCCAATTGCGTCTTTTGGAGATCAACAAAATGAAACAGAATTTTGAAATTTATCTTCTTCTGAGTTTATGTTTTGGCCTGAATTTTAAAGTTCATTTTCTTCGGAGTTTCGTGCTTTGGCTCGAATTTTGAAGTTCGTTTCCATCGAAATTTTTTGTTTGGTCCGAATTTTGAAATTCATCTTCTTCGCAGTTTTATGTTTTGGCAGCTGGTTTAGAGATACAAGCTTTTCAATAAGAACACAATCCCTTTGAAACCTTTAAACAGAAAACAATATTTCACCGAGAACTTTTTTATCGAAAGTGAGTCTTTGCAAACATCGAATGAAGGAAGTTCATTTTCGCTCAAGGAACCATACCGTAATAAATGTTATGTCCCCATAAATTTGGTCATATGATTAAGAAGCTACAAAGCGCTATTGTGAAATAATTCTGAGTTTATCGAAGTTGAAAGACCTTTTGCAAAACAAGAAACAAGTAGATCAAAATCGATTAAAAATTCTGTCATCATTAATATACATATTTATCGAGAGCTTTACCCTGGGGCTAATATTTCATGATAAATATCATCATAAATCTGACCTTAATTTATCGTTGGTCCAAACGAATATCGTTATAAATTATGATACGTTACTTCATAACCTAAATCGTTAACACCTTCATATACCAAGGTTCGATTTCCGAATACCAAAAAATAGTTATGTTATTGCCGCCAGCTGTACATAAGCACAAATTGAATCTATCGTTACTCTATGAAACTTTTATTATTTTATTCTATAAACTCCAACACGAGGACCAGTACTGCAGCAATGAGATTGAAACAGAAGACTGCCCACACCAAAAAATTATCTATACAAATTTTTTATAGAAGTTTTGAAAGCGTCTATCGCGACACACCTGACGCTAGATGTAAACGAGAATGCAAACATGTAAAAAACGTAATAAAGAACTTGATTAAAAAACGTTATAAAGAACTTGATTACTTGAATCAGGTTTGCTTAGTGTACAGTGCCTGTTTTCCAGACAATTTTGAAGCGAGTTTTCAAAATCTCATAATGCTTTAAAAAAATTCTGTTTTCAAAATTTCATTATACTTTAAAAACATTTCTGTTTTCAAAATCTCAAAATGCTGTAAAAATATTTCTGCAACCGCAACATTTTAGAACGCTAGGTGAGAGAGTGCTCGTGTGCATGTAACTATTTGTTCATTTTAACAAGGTGCTTCATCTTCCTTCACCGTCCAATATTGGTAAACAAAATGTTTTGGATTTCTGTGAATAGGGAATCTTATACCTCACGGTACGTCTTCATGTTTCTACCATTTATTAAATAAGAATAGGCATACGAGTGCATCAGAGACAGGCCCCAATTCCCGACAGAGGTAAAATGTTTGTGCAAGTGTTGCGTCCAACAAATATATGAACTCAAAAATGAGGTGCATTTTATATCGTAAAACATCTACCATACATAAACATGGTCAAATGATCACCCAAGCAAAGCTATAATGAACTCTTTTGTACAAAGGTATATCGGAAGATCGATGTGAAGTAAAATGCCCAAGCATAAAATCTTGAAGAAAGTGCTTTAAAGGTGGCAAATTCAAAATTTTGGAAAGAAACGGGTGAGGGAAGGATGGTTTACGGCATCGTGCGGTATTTTTGAGGCCTTCAAAGTTGGAAAAGAAGTTTGAGGGTCCCGATAAATCGAGTGTGGGGCTGGCCAATAATTCGCGGACAGTCGATACAAGCAAGCGTTGCTCTGGGCGAGGGCTCTCTGGGACGCCATTGTACATGCGGGCGATGCAGGAGCAGAACGATTAGATGGAGTAAAGTCGATGAAATGATAAAAGCACGGGGCGTAAATATTGATGAATGAGGGGTATGACTTCGGTGTGTGGGGGTTAGATGTTTGACTTAGGTGGTGAGACACCGATGTATACAAAAGAGTGTGACGTAAATTATAAAGATTGGGTGGTGATAGATAGAATTTAGATGTGTGACTTAGGTGGTGAGACACAGATGCAGACAAAAGTACGTGATGTAAATAATGAAGAATGGGTTGTGATGGATAGAAGTTGAATGTGTGACTTAGGTGGTTTGATGTCAATGCTACATGAAATATACCAGCGTATCATGTACGAGGGAATATTCGTTGTCAAGACCGCACTTCATGTTCTAGAAGAAAAGTGTTCAGGACAAAGAACTGGAAAAGCAAAGCGTTGCTATGAGCGCCTGTAAAATTACGAATGTGATGCTAGTCGGAGTTAAATTGCTAAATTATATTTTCTGGAACATTTTTATGATTAAAAATAAAATTAGAAGTACGTGAATTGAAACAGCTGTTTGCGAAAAAATTTATAGATTTGTGATAAAGAGATGTTGATAAATTTATGGGCATTGACACATAATGTTTTCTTACACTAAATGTGCTGGTCACGAGCGCTAGAACTTGGCTGTTCTAAAGCCAACATCTGAGCCCCGGACGTACGCTCGCAAAATTAGATTTATTCATGATACGAATGTATCATTTTACCAATTACGTTACATAATTGCAATCTGTGAAAGACCAGTACATAATCATAAGCTTAAATTGCAGTCGTGCATTTTACTTAGAAGTGGTTGAGTACCGCTGAAGTTTTCACGACAGTACCATTCAACGGGTATATAAGTAGAACTATTCCAAAAAATTATGTCAGTTCAATTTCTGAAATTATTCTTACAATTATTATTCCAGGTACTTTTTCAACTGTTGTGTGGTCTGCCAGTATAATAAGAGCTTAAATTTTATCTGCGTACGCAGCAAATCTACTTTCATACATATACACGTCTTGAAATTTAAGGTCAGCGTCAATTCACCAACGTTCGTTATTCGGTTAACGAACGTGATATAAGAGTTTATTGTCATGAATTGTTTGTGACATATGAAGTTTCTTAATTCAAAGTGTGCAGCGTGGACAACATTTTTTCTTGCAAATAATGTTAGTAATGAAGACATTTCATTTGATATAACGTACTTGATGTGAAATATTTCTTTTTTGCGAGGCGTTGCTTATGCAAAAACAATTCTTTTTGCGAAGGATATGCTAATGTGTAACATTTCAGTTTACGAAATTGCCGTGTATTTCCCGCCCCAAGATGAATTAAGTCATTGGCTAGCACTTTTAAATAGAAACTGAACGAATGAAATTTATTTTTTTGTCACCACTTAAACAACGATGAAAGAAAATAACTTTGCAGACTTTGTATATCCTCTTCATGAAACCTCATGCGGAAAATTTTTAACGAGGGAAAATAATATACGGGGAGCCCCTCACCGATTAGAAAAAATCACCCCAATCTCATAAAAGTCAATCAAAGTTTCCCCAAGAAGTGTAAAAATATAATAGTCACAGTTCCGTGTTATAAAAATTATGTTGATATTTCCAGAAAATAAAAAAAATGTCTCAGTTAAGCATAGTCATAGTTAAACATGCTACAAAACTATGTCCATCTACGGAAGTTTTGATTGAAAAAACAAACAAATGTTTCTGAAAAATAAAGCTTCTAATACTTGCGTCACACGTTGATGATAGTCAGTTTCTAAGTTAAGCCAGAATCATCATGCATTTCAAACTTCTCTGAAGAAAGATTCTACCCTTTTTTGGTTCGTTCTGTCCTTTGATTTGTCTTGTTAGAATAAAATGTTTAAATCCAAATGCTTTTCAAACTTTTCTAAAGAAAAATTCTACCTTTTTTTTGATTCGCTTTATCATCTAATTTGTCTTCTTAGGATTAAATGATTGTGGCCACTCCTTCAAATCCCGCATTTCTGGAAATGGCGGAGATAAATGGGAAGATGAATACCGCGCCATAAATTGTGAGATAATTATCCTGCCATAATTGTGCGTTGAATGTCTACCCATAAATTGTTCGCTGAACATCCAGCGGAGAATAGTTAATGAGAGTGTCTAAAATAAAATTTATCTCATTTTTTATTCGCATGAAGCTGTTTTGAATAATTTTTCGTTTCAGAGAAAAATAAACGAAGCTGATAACCTGGAAAACTACTTTAAAATTCGCGTCATTTTTGCTCTTCCCATGTCTTTTCTAGGGCAAAATATACTTGAGGGGAATTTCATTTCAATTTGTTAACGTTAAATTTTGGGAGAGCACTTGAATTGGCTATCGGTTGTTATTTCATGAAGGTTCAAAACGTTTTTGCTGCGTCAATGAAATAAATAAAGATATCAGTAAATGACGTTGATTGTACAGTTTCAGGTACTTCAAATATTTTCCACTAATGAAACGAAATAAATTTAGCAACGTTTAAAGATATTCATTTAACTTGAAATTTCTGTGTACAAAGCGATAAATTGTTGCATTATCTCCTAC
This sequence comes from Platorchestia sp. MABIK, assembly GCA_014220935.1. Classification (NCBI taxonomy): domain Eukaryota; kingdom Metazoa; phylum Arthropoda; class Malacostraca; order Amphipoda; family Talitridae; genus Platorchestia; species Platorchestia sp. MABIK. Next base: position 96,407 of record JACJUY010001947.1, read on the forward strand.
GGTTATCTACAGTACATAGATGTAAAAGTCGATAGTGGTTGGTTCAAATAAATTCTTGTTTCAACATTTAGTGATGCGCCAAATCGATGGTGGCCACAAACAGTTCAGTGCAGTTAAAGTCATAATCATGCAAATACAGAATACATTCATACTATCTGGACTCCCACTTGGTAAATTGTCGCTGAATTTAGTGCCGCTCAGGGGGGTTCACTGGAGGAATTTCTCCAGTAGCTTTAGGTCACAGTGAACGAAAACTTCTTTTCAATCTTACATGTCGTGTTTGTCTCTGCAGAAGCACTACTCCGACTAGCTATTAACACTACGCGGATAGTGCACTAATGCTGATACGATCTTATACAAGAAATCTTTGAATATTTTGTAGAAATAAATTAAAGTAAATGTATTCAATGAAGGGTATGGAGCAACTTTTTTCCCTTTACCTACCTAGCAGAGAAATCAATAACATACTGCATTTCACCTCATTCAAAAAATGCCGCTTGCTCATTAAAGTATTAGGTAGTATTAGGTAAACTATTACCTGGTGAATGAACACTGTTAGCCTCAGCTCATTAATTAAGTCACATTAAACTCAGTTTCAGCAATGAACATCGATATGATCAAAAATGAACTCTAAAATAATCAAAAGACAAATCAGAATATTCCTTCACGTGCTTTGATTGAGATAATATTGAAGTGCAGGTTGTGCCAATCGATGGCCGCTAATTTTATGGTAATCCTTTTAGTGACGACTAGTAAATCACACCGAAGATATTGTATTGAATGTGTGTTTATACTTATCATGCGACTATTTTCTATATAATTGTGTCGAAAAGGTAAATGTTCTTCCAGAGTCGATGAGCATCCTGAATATTCAGCGAAAGAGAAGGTTAAAATATTTACTGTACAAAATTTACTGAAAAAAATTTACTTTAAAATACTTACTGTAAAATATTTTCTGTAAAATATTTACTGCAAAATATTTACTCTCAAATATTAACTGTAAAACATTTACTGTACGCTTCCATTCTTCAGAAAGCCGATCAATCCAGCATTTTTTCATAAATTTCAATGAATCACTTCAAAATTGTTTGCAATTGTGGGGATTTCAAGAATGAATGAAAGTGACGGTAGTTGTCGACAGTTAATACTTCAAATGTGCTCCCAACATTTTGTTCGAGACTGCGCCCAACACACCTAGAAGCAATGACAATCTCATTCTCATGATTAAACTTGCATCCTCTATTTACGCTTTATATTCCATACCTAAATCCACTGTTTACATAATATATTTCATACCCACATCCGCTGTTTACACTTACATACGCACACCCACTGTTTACACAAAATATGTGCAGTTCATTCCCACATCCATTGTTTACACACTGTGTTTCATACCTACATATATTTCACACCTACATCCACTGCTTACATAATATATTTAATCTCTACATCCACTTTTAGCTTCTAATTGTCCTCCAGAATTATATTCTAGAAATTTCCCCTCTGAATTCAGCCGACCAGTTTCCGCCCTAAATCCAGTCAATTCGCGTGAACAGCCCTCAAGCTGGGCCAGAGCAGCTGGGGCTTCTCGCCTAACCAACTTGTAGAAATCGAGTCGGCTCTCTGCCTGGTGCTCCTTCTCTTGATCTAACCTTCGTTGCTTCTAATACTGCAAAGCTGATGTATTTGAGATTAATTCTGGTGATATAACCTTCGTTGCTTCTAACACTGCACAGCTGATGTATTTCAGATTAACTCTATTCATATAACTTTCGTTGCTTCTAATACTGCAAAGCTGATGTATTTCAGATTAATTCTCATGATATACCCTTCGTTGCTGCTAACACTGCAAAGCTGATGTATTTCAGATTAATTCTCGTGATCTAACCTTCGTTGCTTCTAAAACTGCAAAGCTGATGTATTTCAGATTAATTCTCGTGATCTAACCTTCGTTGCTTCTAATACTGCAAAGCTGATGTATTTCAGATTAATTCTCATGATCTAACCTTCGTTGCTTCTAATACTGCAAAGCTGATGTATTTCAGATTAATAATCATGATAAAACCTTCGTCGCAAATACTTGTGTGAAGCTGATATATTTCAAATTAATTTTCTTGATATAACCCTCGTTGCTCTAATACTGCAGAAGACTCTCTGATATTCTTCTTCCAATTTCTTCATATTTCTTAACCTTCCATTTTAACATACTGTTGTTTTGTGCACCGGATTTTTGGTGGGAAGACACCTTCGGCAAAAAAATCTGCATTTCCTTTACTCTACTCTATACTGAAAAGTGCTTTCGTTCTAGCTTTTTTTGAACACTTTTTTTGGGGTTATGGTAATCAATCAAATAATTATTTTCAAAAGACAAGCAAAAAAATAAAAAAATTATATTGGAAAGGTTCCTTACATCAGATGAACTGAGGAGAAATATTCTTTTGGAAGTTTACGTCATTTGAATTACAATTAGAGAAAACAGTAAAGGCTGATGAGAATGGAATAGAGCTGATCATTTTCATGAAGAACTTGATTATGTCCGGATTTTTTTCTCGTCACCGAACTACGATATTCGCATTAAGGTCAATTGAATTTTTTTTGTGTATTTGAATTTTTTGCATTTCACAGTTTATAGTTTATTTGCACAATGGATGTTCTCTATTTTTGTTCTAATGGTTGTTTGTACAATGGAAGTTCTCTATTTTTGTTCTAATGGTTGTTTGTGCAATGCTAGTTCTCTATTTTTGTTCTAATGGTTGTTTGTGCAATGCTAGTTCTCTATTTTTGTTCTAATGGTTGTTTGTGCAATGCTAGTTCTCTATTTTTGTTCTAATGGGTGTTTGTGCAATGCTAGTTCTCTATTTTTGTTCTAATGTTTGTTTGTGCAATGCTAGTTCTCTATTTTTGTTCTAATGGTTGTTTGTGGAATGCTAGTTCTCTATTTTTGTTCTAATGATTGTTTTTGCAATGCTAGTTCTCTATTTTTGTTCTAATGATTGTTTG
>JACJUY010001947.1:99658-123254 GCA_014220935.1 Platorchestia sp. MABIK
TGATAGTTGTTTGCATAAAGGTAGGTCTACTTAACACATGGCTGTTACTTGCAGTGGTTGATCAACAGCTGTTCAATGAAAGTTCACAATGGTTGTTCCCGACGTCAGAAAACGAATGCAACCTACTTAAAATTTCCGATTATCTAAAACAGATGTAATGGCCATAAAAGACTTCTTTCACGAGTAGCGAATATACACACGATTATCTAAGACAGTTATAATGGCTATAAGAGACTTCTTTCACATGTAGGGAATATACCTAGAGGACATTCATTTCAATAGGAAGCTGAATTCGTTCCAAGTCAAATATCATCCCACGTTCTCTAGAACTCTGGAACCAATATCCGCTTCCTGAAAAAAGTTTTCATCGATGATAGTTTAGATGTAATATTCAGTGAGCGATTTGCTGTCTAGCGGCCCTCGGGGGACTTTTTATCGTTCATTGTCTGGTGCTAACTTGTTTGGTGTTGTGGTTATTGATGTTGGTGTTATTGGTTTTAAGGTTATTGGTGTTGGCGTTATTGGTGTTGGTGTGTTGGTGTTATCGGTGTTGTTTGTGTTGTTTGCTTCTAAGGGTATTGTGCAGGTATTATTGGTATTTAGGTTATTGGTGTTGGTGTTGAGTAGCGATATGATATTTACGAATTATTTTCAATGTAAACGCTTTTAAAAAAATTTTATACCAGGCATATTTAAAACTTTTTCAAGAAACGAAAAAAAGTTTTCTTCAACTTTAATTTCTGATAGGAAAATTTCCCTCTCATGACCGTTCTATCCTTTCCCTGAAAACCGCATCTAAAATTTAATGTGGAGTTCTTGAACCGGCGTTGAAAATGATTATATGCATTTAGTGTAAAATTAATAAATAATTCTCATTAAATGAGAAAAATCCAGGCTACAAGACGTTGACGATCAAATTTCAACGTAGGTATGTTATGTTCAAGTTAAAGCTAAAGTGTATCGGTTTTACAAAATTTTCAACAAAGACTATGGTATATGTATATAAGTTTCAAAAACTATTGTATATAAATTTTCGCAAATTAAATTTGTTCAGTCACGCGTCCAAATGATCGATTTAAAAAAAAGATTTTTTTTCACATCTGGCAACGATGGTGAGATCACTTTATCTAATTTTTGATAACTGAGGATTTACCTTAAAGTCGAATTTAGATAACTGAATAATAATGCAACCTATATTCTCTAGTGTTCTAACTCAAATCGAATTAATTCCTTGATTGATTTTTCAAAACTTTTCACGTATCTTGTAAATCACGCTTTAAACTAGGACATCATTTACTTTCTCCATAAAATGATGCGGTCGTCAAGATACAAATAGGTCACTCCGATATCCTTTAATTCTACAAATAACTACTTTTTCCAAAGCGACCTCAATTATTGATGTCAATAATTTTGGTAAAAAACACCCTCCAATTCTCTGCAGTCGAGTCAACAGTTGCTCAAAATTTCCGTGTACACATTTACTGACGAAATAAGTCAAATAAAGCATCACCTGAAAAAGCAGGTCTTTCAATTTAATTCATTTTTCTCAACTCCGACCACATGAAAACTTTTAAATGCAGAGAACATAAAACTTGTATATGAGTATTACCAGGACATGTTTTTTTCTTTGGATACCTTGTGAACTACATATTTTGCTCGCACAGTTTTTTGTAAAAAAATCCGTGAACTATGGTTTTCAAATTGTAAAATTTTCACTCCTAAGTCATTTAATATATCAAGCCTCATCTAATCTTGGGAAAGATTACACGTAGAAAATAGATGACATTCTTTTTTTCTGCAAAGGGATAAAACATTCGAGAAAAATGACCTTATATGATTAAAATATTCTTCAGGCTTCTCAGATCAAGGCAAATGGATTATCTCCTTTCTCATTCTTTTCTTTCTCTTTTTCTTTCGTTCGTTTCATGTATTGCATGACTTTAACTCGAAATGAATGAAGAAATATGAAAGCTAGGAGCTCCAATTTTGGGCTTAAACCTTTTTGAAAGAAGTTTGGAAGCTTTCTCAAACAAATAAAAACAGACTATCACACCTGTAGATACTTGATAGCCTGTAATTACTCGTAGTTCAACACTTCCATCGGTGATTTAAAAGTCACCTTAAGTTTTGAGAGGTTTGGATGAATAAGTGACTTTTTCTCCAAGTTTGTATTTAATAAACAATCTAACCTCGATAGAAAAGACTAATTCAAATATTGTTAAAAAATGCTTCACTCCAAGTTTTCCTCTGCTCATAGAATTTAATAGTTTTATTAAGTATCGAAAACTTTTCGAAGAGTCCGGCTCGACTTAGGGCTAGGTAATATTAGGTCGGCAGGGGTTTCTAAGCTTACTCAAAAATCATAAAAAGCTATACATAAATCTAAACATCTGTTGGATTATTTGGCGTTTTAAATGCGCTGGAAATAACAATGGGATCTTGTTATGAATAATCGGTAAATAACGATGGGATTTAGATGTGAATGAGCTTTAAATGACACATTTTTTCTCGAGCTTTTGCTTGAACAACAGTCTAGAGTTGTGCCTGCATAGAGTTGTGTTAAATATTGCAAATTTTTCACAATACATTGGAGAAGTAGGTAAGCCTCTTTGCATTTGCGGCGAGCAATAAAGCTTCTCCAGGGCATTTTGGTGAATATACAGCCTCTGAGAACTCTCAAATTCTTGCTTATGGGAGTATTTTTGAAGGATTTTGAAATTCTATTCAAATGGATATCCCTTCGATGAACGGGTTACAATTTAACAATGAGAATTTTTTTCTCAGAGCATTGGTATAATTTTGACTCTGAAAGAGGTGTAACAAACGCAGATGCAGTGAAGTTCACAATTTTGATGTAAAAAATACGAAAATTATCTTGCGGTAATCAAGATGAGGAGATTGGAAACTGAAATTTTTTTTTTATGTGCAGTGACAGCATTGAACAACGATAACGAAACCAAAACTATTACTATTCATTCACTGGATTCAGGTATGAAAATTTTCAAAGATTGTTCATTTGCTTATTCTTCCACAAAGCGCATGATGGATATTACTGAGCCTTTCCAAAACTATTTGGGCAACGTGAAAAGTTCAGTTAATGAAGATTAATCTACGGTGTTTGATCCCAGTATTTAAGTATCACAAACAGTGTCGGGAGTAATAAATGACAAATTTTCTTTATTTCTTCTTTTTCGTATAATCAATTAAAAAATGAAACCAGATTATGATGCTGCATATTTTATTTTATACTGCATAATGTATGACACGAAAAACTGCAACAAATATCGGTGAACGCAATTTTTTCTTCCTTCATTTTATTTTCCGGTGAGCTGATCTGAATGATGCAAGCTTTCGCAAACAAATTCAACACATGACAAACCACTTGCCTGAAATGTGAATTATTTATATCACTATTATTGTTCATGTTTAAATTCGTGTTTACAAACAAAGACTTGGGAATGGGCTGTCATGCGCCCATTATTATTTTTAAATCAGGTAAAAGAGATGAACAATCGTGAAGAGAAACTCTGGAGAAAATGTATTTCAAGCCTAAATTTTTAGATATGATACGTGCTTGGTAAAATTATGCAATCACATGATTTCCACTTGTAAAATGAAACACGTGCACGTGATTATGATGCAACCACATGAATTCAACTTGTAAAATGAAACACGTGCTCGTGTAAAATGATGCAATCACATGAATTCAACTTGTAAAATGAAACACGTGCTCGTGTAAAATGATGCAATCACATGAATTTAACTCGTGGACTGGAACACTAGCTCGTGAAAATGACATAACCCCCAGACTCCATCTATTGGTTCATAGGTCTACTCAGTCAAATCAACTAGGCCACACATTTCTTCATGGTGAAAAGCCGTTTAAGCCTAGATTTGAAAGTAGTTATCGGAGAAACGAATAGCACTCCAATTAATTCAAATAAATTTGTAAAGTTAATTTCAGCGCGTGAGGTAAATATTATTATGCGATTAATTTGTTTATATTTTTTAGGAGTGGTAGAAATGTAATCGAACAGTAGAATCAGTTTTCAATTCTGTTACTTATCTAACCTAACCAAGCGTAACAACCGAGGTAACGTAGGCAACGTTTCAACCAGCATCACAGTCACACCACACCTATTTCGGATTTCAATAAGTGCACTTTCAGCAGTGATCTTAATTCAATATCTTTCATTTATTTTTATTTAATTCTGACTGCGATTGGTTGAATTGAAGTGCAATGTTTAACTCAAATTTAGAGCGAATTGCATTCAGCAGCGCTCTCAATTCAGGTGAATTTTGATGTCCTTCATTCAAGTACGAAATTCAACTCAAATTTGACCTCAATTGCAGTACGTAATTTTGAAAATGGCAAACATTAATAGGATCGTCTCACCATTCATTTTTGATTAGGAATTTCTGAAAATTAAGTTTGTGAAGACTGTTTGGTCATTAGTATTCTGAAAATTCTCTCCGTGACCACCTGTGGCTCGCGTCTCAGTCAAAATGTTGAAACACTGAATCTGAATCCATTTAATTTGTCATGAGGTTTCTCATGTCGCAGAAACGATTTTCACATCAGAATCTTGGTACGAGCCGTCATCAACGTGATTAGTTAAGGCTCCAAAGTTAACTCGATTCAAGAATAAAGATCATCTTCTAATTCTATTCGATTTCGTGTACGGAATTTTTCTTCAGCGACTGCAGCATGCCAAGAAGTTTAATTGGTTGTCAGTAGCCAGGAAATGATGCGCCTGAAGTTTGAACCTTTTCGAGTAAAATATTATTGTACATCACCTCACCCAAATTACAGCAAGTTAGTCCGTTCTTCGATATAAGCATATCATACTGATTCGATGATCACTTTTGTCTTAGCAAATTTCATGTGAACCGTGAGCAAATTCTGTACAAGCTCTTCCCAAAAACATGTATTGAAGCTGATGATGTTCACGAGAATCCCTACGTTTGTAATGTTTTAAATTACGAGAAAAGTTCGAAACAGCAATAAAATATTGAAAGTAGTATTATTCATCTGCGGACATGTAGGTGAGCCTTTATTGATAAAAGCCAAAAATATTTGCTCAAAACGTGCACGATTAGGAAAATTCATCCACATGGTTTGTGCCTTTAAATCTACCAATCAATATCTGGGAATGTTAGAATAAGTACATGTCAATAAAAATGTTAAAAGTTGTCATAAACGAAGCTAGTAATATTGTCTAATTTTGAAAAGAAAAATACCTTGAAACATAAAATATTAAAAATAAAAACATCCTTTATTGAAGATGAAATCATCGTAACCTACTGTGCGTGTACCGAGCTGCAAAGAAATTCATTCTAAAAACTTCCCTCAACTCACAAATTATGAAGAAATACTTCAGAAATACAATGAATGATTACCGGAATAGCAGTTTTACACTGGAGTTGCTGTTCTCAAATTCAGTCAATAGTAATGACAGCTCTGCACGCACCACCATGGGAATCATTCACATTCTCGCACTCTTGAATTGAATATACATAGAGACCTGGGAACCTCCATGCGTTGTGTTTCACTCATGCTTTAGGAATATTTGAACAACTCTTTTCCCTCAGGAAAAGAATACATTCAGGTTATTCTTTAGTGGTGGCCTGAAGCCTTGACATAGCTAGACGCGTAGAAATTGGCTGCGCAAACTTAATTGATTCATTTACAGAAAATGCAATGGAACATTGACTAATATTCAGAGAATGTCATGAAACATTGACTAATATTCAGAGAATGTCATGGAACATTGACTAATATTAAGAGAATGCGCTGGAACATTAATTAACTCATATTCAAAGAATTCAATGGTGCATTAATTGACACATATTCCGATAATAGAGTGGTACATTAATTGATTCATATTTAGAGAATGCAATGGAATATTAATTGACAAATATTCAGAGAATACACTGGAACATGATTTGACTCAAATGCAGGGAATCCAACTGAATTCTCTGGGCTTGTAGAAAGCTAATTTAGCTATTTTTATTTCAAAACGAAGTTATTAAGTTAAGTTGAAAGATTTTCTTTAGACGCTAGCCAGCTAAAATGGTGAGATTGTCTCAATTGAGAAAAGTCTTACCTATTCTTTAATCCATACATTTTTCTGTCCCTGACACAAGTAAAATTATTTTTATTGCCCTGTCTCATTCATCCATGCCAATTATTCCTGTTACCAATCAAATTATTTCTTTTTCTGGCATTTTTGTGGCGTGACTACCCTTAAAGGGAGAGTACAATTGAAAATAGAGCACTCCCATAATCCAATGCAAAAGAAGACTAAGTGTAGAAATGAGGTCGGTCAAGAATCCAAAAATTTTTTTTTGCTCACAACTAATGTTTCAGGTTGTATTAAACCAGTATTTGGAGCTTTTTAAAATTAATGCACTACTGGAGATTATATAAACAAAAATGATTGGGTAAATTCGGAATGCGGTTCTCTAAATTCATAAAGGCTTATCGTATCAAATATGACGGAAATCCGTATACAATAAAAAGTTCAAGAGAACTTCAATATTATTGCGAGGAATAAACTCCTTAACTTAAAATTATTCCACAGTCATTTATTCAGAGTACAAATAGACTATTATTGCGAGGAATTTTTTGTACTCCTTAATCTAAAAAAATTCAACAGTACTTTATCGAGAGTTCATATAGACTATCATGGCGAGGAATATAGTGTACTCCTTAATTTAAAATTATTCAACAGTACTTTATCGAGAGTTCAAATAGACTATCATTGCGGGTAATTTACTCATGCACTCAAAGATTATTCAGCAGTGGTTTATTCATAGTTTGTGGGCTTGTTCCACACTGGAAAGTCCCGTTTACAGAGGCAACGTTGCTTATACAGCTTTGTTCTTTGACGGTTTGAAACGTTTAACTAAAAAATTTCTAAATCCTTTGATCTCTCCTCGGGTGCTTTATCAAACAACGGAAAAACCTAAAGCTGGGTCCAACGTGAAATTCCCTGTCAAAAGCAAACGGAGCTGCGTGCGGTGTTGCTCCAAATATATGAGGAAACGAGGCAGCTTAGAATATTCAATGGGATTATGGAACTAACTAGCTTATTTTGATTGAGAGTAAGCCAGCTACCGCATGAATATAAAAGGGGATTTGTTTTGGTGAAATAATTGTTGAAGTACTAAAATTTGATGAGATCTGGGAAACGTAAGGCAGCTTTTCTTCGAACAGATTACGAGTCTTTGTTTTTATGAAATAATTGTATAAGTACTAAAATATAAAATCGGCTAATACGTAAGGCAGCTTTCCTTTGAATAGGATAAAAGTCTTCATATGGCAGAAAAGTTGTAAGTTGTGCTAAAATATAATGGGATCGCGGATACGTAATGCAGCTTTCCTTTGAATGGAATAATGGTCTTTATTTTACTGAAATAACTGTACACGTACTAAAATACGATGGAATCAGGAGATCTATAAGGCAGGTTTCCTTTGAATAGAATAAGGTTCTTTGTTTTACTGAAATAATTGTAGAAGTACTAAAATATGATGGGATTGGGAGATAAGTAAGACAACTTTCATTTGAATAGAGTAGAAGTTTTTGCATAGGTAAAATCTTAATGGACATCCTAAAATACAGTTGGATCTGTGATAACTAATTGTATGACACAATTTACCAGTTTTTGAACGGGGAGAAAGTTGTGTTTTTCCTCTTCAGACATGAGCCACTTGTTTGAACGCGAACCAAATGAGTTAGCTTCAACCGTCGTTGAGCTATTAACAAACTATTAAGGTCAATGACCTTCAATGCACCTTCAATGCAGCTATATTTATACTCTGTCTGATTTTTTCACCGGTGCATTTATGAGTTTAGTCGTTCTGCGCAAAGGCTGCGCCATAGAGCAGCTAAACTCATTCTCCTCAAAGGAAAAGTTAAACCTAGTATTACTATGAGGTCATCACAGCGGACAGTGATGGAAGCATCTGGTGAAAAATAGTGAATTGGATGGTTAGGGCAAAAAACAGCGACGAAAGTGTAACTGATGCCAATGTTGCCTGATTGACATTTTTCAGGAAAAAATCCCACATTTGGCCATTCATCCTTCTAAATTTAGCTTAATTTGAACATTATGACTGAAACAGCTAATTAGATAACTCTGCATATTGTACGACATAGGACAAAGTGATAAAATGCTGAAAGAATGCAAAAAATTAACAATAAAATTACTTTGTTTGTTTGTGTTGTTGGACAAGTTTCCTTATTCACAAAAAAAAGAGCGCCCCAATAATTTAAGATTTATCAAACTTCAGACCCATGTAATTTTATCTTTTTAAAACCGACTCACCATTTTTTTTTGGCTCCCGCGTAACGGTTAAGAAGCAACAAACAGGAAATTTTAGCTAGGCATTTTATTCTTCTCCATCGTCAGGCTACTTCAAGCTATATTTTTTCTTCCGACAGAGTTTTGTGAAGGGCTATTCTCGGAGGCATTTTGCACTCAGCGGCCTAAATTTGTCTCGTAAAATTTCTCAAGAAAAGCCCTGAAGTTTGGCTTGAGATTTCAATGGGCCTGGTGAAGCTATAGTACAGGAATAACTCGAAAATCGGATTGCTGATGAATAATATTGTGCGATTCTGTGTCTGGATAAAATTGATTTTAAGTCAGTGGAAAAACAGAAATATTTTTTTATTTGTTTTGATCGTTTTCTGGCAAGCAATGGCTTGTTTTACAGCTTTAGAGTAAGGTTTTTTATACTCTCACTTATAATTTTTATACTCTCACAAAATTATACTCTCACTGGCGATTTTGAATCGGGAAAAAAACATACAAATTTTATCGTGTCTTCTGATCGTCCTTTTTCAAACAAGGCTTGTTTCACAGTTTTTGAGTCCCATTGCTTCTAAATAACGTTTCAAAATAAACGTTTCTGTGATTTTCTCTGCTCTGACGATCCGATACGAAAAGAACTCTTGTAAATAGTAGTGTCTAACAATACAACAACAACATAAAATTAGTTTAAAACATTTAATTAAAGCAATTTAAAATCCTTCTTTGAGCTAGCAAACTCGCTCTTGCGCAATTTCAATCTTGTCGTAAAAAAATGTAACATCTTTTCACTAACATGCTAGCGAATTGATTAAAAGCTTCATCCGTTTGTTTGTCATGCCCAAGTAATTCAGAAAAATACGAACGATGTGTTTCAGTGAAATTACAGGAATTCTCAGAAACTGCGACTTGGTTAACGAGAAACGGTTTCACTAAACTTTAGAGCTGTGAGCTCGGAATAAGACAAGTCCAAAGAGACACATTTCTTCGAGGAACTTTGCCAAGTCTTCCGACATATTTAATGATATCGTTGATTAACAGGTAACAATGAAACTTGGAACATTGCTTCATACCAGAAATTTAGCGATATATATAATTTCGAAGTTTTAAAACGGCAAAAATTGGATAAACACCACATTCAAATATTATCACCTCAGAATAATAATATGCATGCGAAAAAGTTGAAATACTGCACCGTACTAGATGATTTTTACTTATATTACATTGAAATCTATTATTCGTAAAAATTATTCATGTATACTAGAATAGAATAAAAAGAAGTTCCAAGAACAACCAACCAAGACGATTCGTGAATACAGAGCGCGAGCAATTTTGGAAATTTGTTTATTTCCATTTAGTCTGCCGTTGAGGAATTTTGCATAGAGCATGAAGAGAATACATATCAATAAAAATGTAAAAACAATTGTACAAAAAAAAAAAAAATACAATTATTGTTGAAACCTCACACCATGAAAAGCACAACAAATGATGAGTTTAACCTTGATGAGCAATAGAAAAAACCGTTTGTTAGAAAATTTTGACATTGAGCTTTTTTTCACCTATAGTTGTTGCTGCGGTATTTTCCATTTTTTCAAGTTAACAAAGTAACTTCCTTTTTTCATTTTGTGCGTGTAGCGTTTTAAATTTGTGTGAATTAACGAAGAAACGTACATTTTTTATTTATTGCTAAGAGCGTTTTCAATTTGTATAAATTAACAAAGAAACGCAGATTTTTTACTTAATGCTAGTAACGTTTTCAATTTGTATAAATTAACAAAGGAACGCACATTTTTTACTTAATGCTAGTAACGTTTTCAATATACATAAGTTAACAAAGTAACGTACATGTATTTTTCATTTCATACACATCTTTTGACCGAGCTGCGCTGTTTAATCGTTAATTAAGTTAAGAATAGTAAGCAATGAATGCGCTGTGCGGACTGCAAGTATACTATGACGGAGTGCGTCCCTCCTGGTGCGTTAATCCTTTGAGGCCATCAAAGTAAGTTAATCCTCTGAGCCACCGGTGTACACAGAGGGAATTCCCATAATTCTGCTGTAGTAAAAAACTAAATTTTTATGAATACTTAGTAAAAAACTAAATGAAGCAACGATTCAATTAATGTTTGCCATTTTGTACAATTTGCTTTATATATAAATAGAATATTGAATTTCAAGCTAATGTGTTAAAACTTAATGAATTAACTCCACGGCAGTCGCGTGAATCAGAGTACGAAACTTAGGGCTGTGGAATAATTTATTTTGAAGTAAACACTTTCAACCGAGGTGGAATTCACACTAGCTTGCAATAGTAGCTAAATCGAATCCTCAACTCGACAAAGTTTTACTTTATTCGAAACACAGTCACAACACAGAGTCACTGGGAGTTATAGAATTTTTGCAATTGAGTGTTTTTAGTACCAATTATAAATGATTTTCTTCGTATTTTGTGCGTGAAAAATGTGAACATCGCAAAATTGAAAAGTTGAAAAGAAATTTATTCGAAATAGAGAACAAGAGAAGTTCATGGTACTAGTGCAGTATTTTGTATCTTCTTTACTTACGTCAGTTATTGTCATAACGGAGCGCCAAACGCTTCCTTACTTCAACTGACCTGCTGGTGATAAATCCTTGCACGATCGATGAGGTCTGGAGACCGGCGCAGATCAAGACCAGTTGAACCTGGCCTACTTTGTCTCGAAAACGGTACCTGTGTCTAACACTTTGACCGCAACGTGCGCCACCGGTGGCCACAATAGGGATTTTTGTAATGCTGCTGACCGACCAGTATCACGAGCTTAATTTCTACAAATGCTTAATTTAAGCGACATGAAGGCACGATCCAGTTCATCTTTGATATTTTTAAAATTCCTAACCACAATTGACTTTAAATTTGAGTTGAATATTTAAACTTCAGTTAAATCAATTGCGGTCAAAGTGTTAACTAACCAAAAGATGCCATTGTCTACAAACAACGAAGCTGATAACATTTCTGAGGGTACAGTAATCGCTCAACAGCATTTCATTTAATTCGAGTTACCTTATCAATAATTCTAGATGATGCGCAATTATTCTTAGTTTTAGATGAACAATGACTCTCATATTAATCTGTATCGGTTGACACCATCTTATGAATATTGAAATTAACTTTGAGAAAACAAAACATTTTGCGCAATCGTGTACAAAAGTAATTATTATGACCAAATTATAATGAATCAACTGTGATGATTGTATCGATCAATTTTTATTCATTGCAGGCTTTTAACTTTATATAAATATGATAGGAATCATAAGGTAGAACGACTCTAAGTGTAAAGGGGGATCTTATAAATGATATTGATGATGATACACTTTTTAGGTCTAATATGATCAAAATATATCCCATATACATACAATTCTAAAGAACAATTTAAATATATATCCCACATACATAAAAGTCTAAAGAACAGTTCTAAAGAACAATGTTCATCAAATTTATTTTCCTGAACTTTCGTAGTAGCGACAGTCAAGAAAAAATACAAATATAGGAACTGAAGGTCGTCACCGCTAGCGTTACAAAAATGCAGAGCCTTTTGTCTGATGTGGCTTTCTTTGTTCCTTGCTGTAGTCATTTTTCAAGCTGGTGCTTCAGTCGCGCTTGCAGTTTAGGATTGGAAGCTTTGCTGAGCAAACACCACCGAGGTCTCGTTAGTCGATACGAAATCAGACTTCCTCTCTGCGAGCTTCACATCAGCCAGCTAGTGGGAGAAGAAAGAAATAAAGATATACTCTGTTTTTAAGAAGAATTTTTGGTTATTTAGTTTCTACTTATATACTATTTTTTTTTATCATTTGGCTAGGGAACCTGACTTCTTCTTTGCGTGCTTCTCATCAGCCAGCTCGTAGGAGCCGAAAGAAATAAAGATATACTCTGTATTTAAAACGGATTTTACATTTATTTAGTTTTAGTTTTAGAAATAAAGATATACTCTGTTTTTAAGAAGAATTTTTAGTTATTTAGTTTCTACTTATATGCTATTTTTTTATCGTTTGGCTAGGGAACCTGACTTCTTCTTTGCGTGCTTCTCATCAGCCAGCTCGTAGGAGAAGAAAGAAATAAAGTTATACTCTGTATTTAAAATGGATTTACATTTATTTAGTCTTAATTCAGCTTTCATTCATTAAATTTTTATTTTTTGTATCATTCGGCAAGAGAATCTGACTTCCTCTCTGTCTGTTTCTCATCAACCAGCTCGCGAGAGCAAGAAGATATAAAGTTTTACTCTGTATTGAGGATGGGTTTTTGTAATTTAGTTTTCATTAAGCTTTTAATGTATTTATTATTTATATTCAATCATTTGCACATTGTAAAATGCTTAGAAATTATTCTGAATTTCTAATTTCTGTTTTTAAACTTTCCGAATTTATTTCTCATTGGTCGAAAATGGTCAAATGTTTTTAAAAGGATTTTTGATTTTTGATTTTTGTTTTCTATGATTGAACAAGTTCATCTATTTTTTACCAGGCACCCAAAAACTTGTATTTATTTTGTAATCAAATTCATTTTTGAACTAATAGAGACCTCATGCAGCATGGAATATTCACAATCACATCCTAAGAGACGCTTTAGAAAAAAGCGATTTTAACACGCCGTGAAACTGTCTATTGGACATAATAATTTTTAAGTCCAATAGAACGATATTTTTAATAATACAAAATATATCAATCCGAAATATCAACAGAAAAATGTATAAATGATAGCTTGAAAACGGCCGCTTGACCTAAGTGAACTCACAAACATCACAACAGATCCCATCGAAATAGTGACAACAACTGCCATATTTTGGCCATCATTTTTCTGGTGATGTGCTATATTTTCAAACTCAGAAACCAATTTTGTTGCGGAGTTCGAAATAAGTCTAGAACTATGGAAACAAAAACAGCTCTACTGATAGAAGGTTGGAAAGAAATAAAGAATTCAACCAAATGCTCTGAAATCTTACGGCCATAAATCAGAAATGATTATTTAATTTAACTTTGAAACTTATTTCAAACTTTGCAAGCTGAAGCTGAAATTCAAAGTTCCCATTTTACTTAATAAGGCATTATTTAAAGGGCATTTAAATAGGAGCCACTTGGTAGTTACATACATTTTCATTCACTGAGACACCCACTCTTTATTTACGTGAAAAGAGGAATATATGTAACTAAGAGTTTCTAATTTTACCATAAGCAAAAATTGTTTGTTTCAAAACAAGCATTTCAACAAATTAAGCATTAGAAATAACACGCAACTATTGTGTAGTGATCAAGTGATTCAATTTGCACATTGTTTGAGATTGGAAAAGAACTATTTCACTTTTTTCCTCACATTTTAAGTTTAATTATTTTTGTGATTTTTCAATTCCTCGTACATTATAAAACTTGATTAGCATCTTCAAGCATGCCTTCATGTACTGCGCATTCAAAATTACTTAAAAAATTGATAAACAGTAACTACAGCGCTATGATATTCTAATACAGAGTTTTTGAATACTTATTGAACTATTTCAACAGTAGATTATAGTTCAGGTGATACAACAAATTAGGTAGGAAACAATAAAGTCTCAAATTCAGTAGAAAGACTTGTCACTTTAAAATAATAAATTTTGATTGCCTATTGCCCTTTTCTTTCTTATCTACGAAAAAATAATTTCAGACGCAATTTTTCATGTTATGTTATTAATTTCATCTTTCGAAATAGCAATCATGCACAATAAAGGGCCGCTGTAAATAACTACGTGGTTCTTTGGGTGCGTATAGGGTATTCGAAAACGCGCAGGCTCATCCAAACGGTTTCTGTAAGAATATAGTACAAACACACTTAAGATCTAGCTCTAAGAACACTGTGAATTGCCCTTTAAAATCACCAACTTCACATATTTTGCTATTAATAAACTAAATAAACACGACTAACGAAAATGCTAAAACCTATCGTATACACAAAATCAATTTAGGTATTATATTGCACGGTATAAAATAGTTTATGACGATATAACAAAATATTAAAACCTTACAGAATTATAAGCCTCTTTTGACACACTCTTCCATGTCTAGACAGTAAGTGAAATGCCTACAGCCCACACAGATTTCAACGTGCTATAGACCATGATAAAGCTCAGGCTAAATGTACCTACCGCAGGCGTATGAGCTTCGCTAACAGCAGCTTCTGATATAATTCCCATGCAGAATTGAATCACGCAAAAAGTATGAATTATTGTCATTTGTATCATCAAGCAAATTAGAGAGGGCATACGTTTCGGTCAACATGTGTAATTATCATCCATTTTGGCGGATTGTCCACTTCGATTATTTTCCTGAATATTTTTTTAAACAAATTCAAATTTCCCACGGACGACATTCCTCTTACATCTGCATTGTTCACAACGGTAGAACTCTTTAGTCTAGATCTTTTTGAAATCCTACAGAAGGCGTTCTCTTTCGGCGTCCAATCTCGCGCAAAAATCCGGACAAATGTCTCAATTGGAGCGGCGTCCTCACGCGCGTATTTTCTTAAAGTAGAGACACACTTTACTTGTAAATCCCAATCGACAGCCCCAGAGAGCCAATTTGTCGCGTTGTTGCCGAACGGTTAAAGAAAGAACTATAAAAATCAAGGGTTTCTCGATAATCTTTGCCCTTTAAATTCAGTAATCAGAAATGAAAATGTTTGATTGGAAATGTGACAGTAGAACTAAATGCGTCTTGATTATTTTTGCCATTTAAATTCAGTGTACAGAAGTGAAAATGTTTGACTGGAAATGTGACAGTAGAACTAAATGCGATGTGTGTTTGTGATAAAAAATTTAAACTGACTTCACATACTGCTACTACTTAGTAATTAATATTGCTTAAAACATTTATTTGATGATTCCCTTTTCCTAAGACGTTTCGAATTTTAATTTAGAAGTATTGTTTTGAACCATTGTAAAAATGAGGGCTATAATTTTGAACATCTTTGAAAATTCTCAATTTATCATTGTTATCATTTACCCTTTCAAACTTATTTTGTTCCATTAGTTTGGAGCGTTTAGGAAGCAAAGTGTGATGAAGTCTACTTGAATGATATTGGAATATAAAAAGGTTTAATTCAGAAACTCGGCAAATTTTTTAATCACTTTCTTTTCAATTCATTGGTACTGGTTTTACACTAAAAGCTTTTTTTTCGTATTATAAATACATTCGACGTCTTATGACTTGTAAACAAAACGGAAAAAATGGCAATACGAATCAGACCCTACATAGATCGAAATGAATGGGCAATCACATTTAAATAATCTTGATGGCTGCATGGAATAGCACCATGTCATGCCGTTCTTGTTCCGCTCTTATATTATATTTGAATCTTGAGTTTTTGAGTTCATGTTTGGTTTCTGAATGCGCTGCTTCCGCGCTCTTCAGCTTGGCAAAGTCGTGCCCAAGAGCCTGTACTTGATGCCTCATGTTGAGTTAGGACTTGGAAATGTGGGAAAATTCAGGTAAACTTGATAAATGTAATTTTGCAAATGAAGAGATATTCAGGTCAATAAGCAAAATATAATTTTGGAAATAAAGAGATATTCAGATAAATACTGAACTTGAAATTGGTGCCTTGATGCCTTATATTGAGATCGAACTTGAAATGAAGGGAACTTCAGGCAAATACGGATAATTTAATTTTGAAAATGAAGTGATATTCAGGTATATGCGGAAAAATGTAATTTTGAACATGAAAAGATTTTCATCTAAATATGAAAAACGTGGTTAGTGCCTTGATGCCTTATATTGAGTTCGTGTTTGGAAATGAAATGAAATTCAGGTAAATCCGAAAAATGTAATTTTGAAAATAAAATATATTCATAATGATTGGTGTCTTGATGCTTTATGTTAAGTTCGTGGCGCTGGAGATGACGGGAAATTCATTTAAGTTCGAAAGATGTAATTGTTGATCAAAATGCGACTAACATTTACAAGAGAAAGTAGAATATCCTCTCGTGATTCCATTCGGAAATGCAATCAGTGAAAAAACAAAATTATGGAAATTATACAAAATATGGAAATTCAATCTGTGAAAATTCAATCTGTGTTAGAGTGCAAGAGATTATTAATTGGAGTTTCATTATAGGTCGTCTCTGATGTATTCGACGAAATATTTGGGCGACCAGCCAATAGATAGTGTTACAAATATTATCTTATTAAGCCAATTTTTTTCTGAGTCGAATTCCTCAGATAAATTTTGAGATATTCATAATTTCAGTTAAAGAGAGATTAATCAATGCTGTTCTGAACAAAAGTATTTTCAATAAAAACTTTGTTGCTTCATTACAAAATTTTGAAATTTTAGTAACAGAGGGTATAATCAATGCTGTTTTGAACAAAAATAATTTCAATAAAAACTTATTTGCTTCTCTAGGAAGTTTTGGATTTCCCCTGTAACACACAATAATTAATTTTTTTTTAACAATGGAATGGTCTATGGCACACAACAAAGTCAATGTAAAATATCTAAATCGCTTCTCGGACGTGATTTCAAAGTGAAACTTGTTACTTTATTCGATAATACAGGTCCACTCGAGATTTTTAGAAAAGACAAATTGAGATAAAAAAGTTTGATGAAGAAGAATCTATAAATATCCGAACTTAGCCGAGAAATCCTACTGGGGTTATAAATTATTAAAAAAGGTTGTTTCCTGCCGAGTAAATTAACTCAAAGTAAAGGTTTAACGGATGATTATGCCATTACATGCTTTGAAGTAATATTTTATTCGCGATCGAAAACAGGGCAATAAGCATCATTTCGCTGGTACCGCACTTGCACCAAAATCCAATTTACAAATGATGTTTCGATCCTGTTTTCAATAATCTAAATGCATTTGAATTTAACGGCTGTATGTTAAATATGCTGCTTAAAAAATAGTGGGATACCTAGTCTAAAAGTTTAAGCAAGTGAACGGAAATGTAGATTTAGCGTGACTATAACCTCTATCGAGTGTTTGCTTGCACGCGAGCGGAGGAAGTCATAACCTTACAAATTTCCAACTATGTATATAATGCTATACACAACTTCCAGCCTCCAACATTTCAGCAACTCTCGATTGGTGATCAATCATGAACTCTTCGTTCACGCAATGTTCTAATAATCTATCTACCTATGATTCATCATCCTCAATCCGGCTGAAATTTCCGCTGCATCTCGTTGTATTTCTAAACCATGGAGTACAAATTAGTTCAGATTAGTTTCTGATTTAACATGGGAACAATTATTTTTATGCAAGCTCAGAATTAGGGTCTTCACTTCATTGATTTTTATCGCAAAGTATGCATTATTCACACAATCAATTATTCTTTCCGTGGTCAGGGGGATAATTGTTCAATATTCTGTTTAGAGGAACTGACTTTTTTTAGAATGGCATTTTTCGCTGCGATTTTAGCAAGGCACTCGATCATCATGCGATGCATTTTCATCCACACGGAAATAATTTTTCCACAATAAAAGAAATAGAGAATATGTACTTTAAAAAGCTTTGCTTTGAATGTTTCGCGCCTTGGCTCAGCCAAGGCTCGAATGAGACAAGACTCGAAATGTTCAAAGTAGATGTTTTTAAAGTACTTTTCTCCAGTTCTTTTATCGTAAATTAGCTTCGCAAAAAATAATTTTACCACATGTTATAATTCCAGTGTTTTCACGACGTTTGTTTTCGTGCTGCCCAAAGCTCATGTCATCGACCCAAGATATTTCTTTTCTATGAGAACCGAGTTTGAGAAACCTAAAACTAAGACCATCGAGGCAGTTCAGTTTGTCACAGTACCTCTTGATGGGCACAACATTGAAAATCGATATTAGAGCACCACGAAGAGAAGCACGTGCTGGTCTTTGGTAGCGCTGTAATTTGTTTAAGAGACCTAAACAGATCGGCCTGTACATGCGTTTCTCAATATTCTGTACGAGATGTTTATTTCTTAAATGGGAAACACTGATGTACGCGAATCACTGCCAGACCGTCTTTTTTGCCGCAGATTTGCTTAACGAGGACTCCAGTTTACGTGCGTGGTTATCAACGATTGAAAAATTATTTTTTGCAAACACTAATATTAAGAACGGTCGATTTTTTCTCAGTATCATTGATATTTCAATCAAAGACAGTGCGATGCTATGATACATTGCAGATGCGATTGCTTTGACAATCACAAGAGCTCATGTCTTGTAACTTTAAAATCACATTTTTTTTGTTTTATTTTCGAGACAGGAGGGATTTCACGTACTGCAAGAGTGAGCAATTTTACTTTTCGGTAATGAAGTTTCAAACATGCAAGTTTTTCCGCCTTAACTTCACATTTTTTTATTACTGAGTCAGCAGTGGTCGCGCGTTATGCAAGAAACAGCAATTTTACCATTCAAGTTTCGAAGCTTTTCTCCAACTGTCGACAATAAAGATACGACATTTATTTTAAAGCGTAAACTACATAAACCAAGTTTGGACACTGTTGCACTTCGTGGTAAAGTCGTTTGCTTTCTTATGAAGACAATTTGGAAACAAACCATTCACGCAGATGCCTTTGAAAAAATTATAATTTTCTTTTGAATTGGTAACAGATGCGACTTTTCGGTGAAATTACTAGCTAGATCACCACATTCTATTTTATATTGAGTCTAATGCTTTATGCGATTAGGGCAATCAGTCAGCAGTTTATTTTCATTTTTCTGTTTCGATGAAATTGAAAATCAGTGGTTAAAAGATCTACACAGTGCGTCGTGGCCAAATTTTACATTACTTTCGTATCAAATGAAACTATTGCAGCTACAAATATTCCGTCTGCAACATAATACGGTCCAAAAAATTATTCCCACGGGGAAATACTCCGGTCGAAAAATAATTCCATTAGCGACGCAACTCGGTCAAAAATGATTCCAACTGTTACACACTCTGCTCAAAAAATACTGTTTAAAAATTATACTAAGATAAATAAATGTTACGTCATTTCTCAAACAGGTACGATCTTGAAATGATATTCTCGTTTCGTCAGATATTTTATGATTTTACAACACAACACGTTTAAACCGCAGTCGTTGCCACTAAAAACAGAGCGGTTTCAAGTTTAGGGTGCTACAGTGCGTGGGGCAGTCGAAGGACTTTAGTTTGCGCTCGACTACCACAACTTACTCTAAGTTGCTGCATAATAGAAACTTCCCGGCTACTTAACCTCCATTTGGAGCGTCGTCTGTGGGAGAAAGGCAGCGTTGCAGCGAGCTTGCAGCATTGTAATAAACCTATAAATGAAGCTGCAAGAAATGTATTACAAGAGCCAGCTTGCAACATTGTAATACACCTATAAATAAAACGATTCAGTACGTTAATGTTCCTCTGCAGCACTCACAGCATTAATCATGTATTTCCAGAACGATTCAGTACGTTAATATTCCTCTGCAGCACTCACAGCATTAATCATGTATTTCCAGAACGATTCAGTACGTTAATATTCCTCTGCAGCACTCACAGCATTAATCATGTATTTCCAGAACTATTCAGTACGTTGATGTTCCTCTGCAGCACTCACTCCATTGATCCTCTGAAGCCAGTTTTGCATCATTCCATTCAACAGTAAAACTAATTCCTCAATAACGGGCTCAATGCTTCGAGTTCGCCGACCGATTTTATGTGGAGTTGATGGCTCTGCAAATTCCGAGCATGTCGTTAACGCTACAATCCTAGACTGTATCTGGGCTCTGGCCTCGATTATTGAGCAGGTCAATGGGGTGAAATGTCCGATAGATGTCACGTTGGCTTTTGCGCTGCTTGTCGCCGGTGCTCGGCCCGTCGCGCGCACAAACCCGTAAAATTGAAGTTGTCGTGTGCGATATCAGTGACGTTTGTTCATTCCCCCGTGAATGGTAACCATCGTTTTCTTCTTCTGTATATGATTATATTTATTTCAGTACAGTTTGTTGTGAAAAGATTATTAAAAAGGCAAGGGGAATTATGATGTATTTATATTTGCATTTGTATCAGTTCAGTTTGTTATGAAATGTGCATTTTCAAAGCAAGGTCAAGCGTTGTATTTGTTACTTGTGATTACTGAAAATGTTAGTGCTAAAATTCAGAGTACCTACGATTGTTAAAGTAAATAGTTGATATTGAATCTTTTGGCAACTTTAGCATCAAAATTTGAATGAGGGTGGGATCTTGATAATGTTTAATGTGACAGTTTTTGCCACTTCACCTTATATACGCATAACTATGTTTTACCGACGCAAGCATCGTTTATCTGTAGTTCCTTTACCCATCGAATTAATCAATTGCTACTGATCTATACGTGTAAGATTCCCGAGAATTTTTTGGACTTCTTTTGTTCTTCTTAGTCTTCTACCAGTAGAGCTGTTTTTGAATCCCTAATTCTAGACTTATTACAACGTGTTGATTTTGAACCATTGCCTTTCGCTTCAAATTTGTGTACATATTTGGAGTATCTTCATGTCTCTCCAAAAGTTCTTTGTTTTGGAGAGCTTCCGAAATTCTTATTTGAATTCGAATTCAAGCCAAATTCAGGATGTTGAGATTACGTTTCTAACGTGACGTGAGGCAATTTGCTGTTTGACAAAGTATGTTTTCGAAAAACAAAGATTGATTATTGGTAAATAGACATATAACTCTTACTTGAGAATTGCATCCAGGTATGAAAGTTAACAGAAATGAATACACGGAATGAGATAACGAAGAAAAATCATGCATGTAGGCAACAAGCAATTTTGACTTTTTGGAATACAAAAATTGCGTGAAACTTCTGGAATTACTTGGATTCTTGGAAATTTCATATGCCACAATAATCTGTCGGCTTTTTTACACTGAGTGCTATCTCAACTATTGACATTCAGAATTGCATTTTTAAATTCTACGTACTCAAATAGAGCTCATAAAATTCCATCATGCTTCTTTGTCAGGCCAATGGAACCGCTGGAATGCAAGTAAGTTCTACAATGCATGTATCTTCCACATTTTAATTTTTTTTCAATTTATACAAATTCCGGCCCACAGTGCCTCACGTAAACGATAAGAGCTGCGAAAATGATAACCTCGATACGTTCTGACCTAATGAGCCAAGTAGGGGCTCCAAGGTTCTTTTTTCGCCCAACCTTCAAAATGTTTTGAGAATTAGGAAGGCCATCTTGCATCCTCTCGCTCTTTTGCCCAGCGCTAACGAGGGGAGTGCATCATCAGTTTTTTTGTGCAATCATTTTCTGACGAGCGAAATTTAAGACACAATAACATTTACCCTCTTTTTAAAATTTAAATAAGTATGGGCGATAGAAGAGCAGTGTTTTGGGCCTGACGCATCTCTGGGCTAGGTGCATTGAGTCTCTCTAGTACGGTGGGAAAATATTCCTCTTTAGTAACACAGGAGCTCATTTTTAAGTTTTTATTCGTTCAATTCAATCAATTGATATCTAATTTTGCGTGTGAGGTTTATTTTATGTTGCTAATGCTCTTTTTCTGAAATAGTGGAACGTGTGCTGAGAAGGTGAAACTGCTGATAATTTTAGAGTTCAAAATCAAAATAATAATAATGAGTGAACTGACAAAAGAAAATGAAGGACACTGTACTACAGTAATGGATTTAATGCAGGGTGAAACATGTTACGCTATCTTTCGCTATCGATAAATAGTTAAATTAATCAGTTTCAATTTTAACTTACTTCGTGAGAGCAAGAAATATTTATTCTTTTAGAATTTCCTTAGTTGTATGCCCATTTAGACTTACATCCATAACTAATTGGTCAAAATTAATTCTAATTCAAGCAGTTTCTTCAACGAAAAAAATTGATTTGGCTCAGAACTTAATTCGGTTCATGCGAATTAAAATTTTTAACTAGAAAGAAAACAAAATGACGTGAAAGGGAAGATGTGTTCATGAGTTGCAAAACTTAGCCAAAGTTTGAAGATACCATACAAACTTGTCATCTCAAATCTGAGTCAGATTTATCAAAGGGAGACTTGGAACTGCATCCTAACTTTCCATATCACCCTTCAACAATCTTGCCGTTCATTTTCGCTTTGTAACCGAAGCTATCCATGTCTTTGTGCTCAGTGTGGACTAATAACACTTTCGCTTTAGTCTTGATAATTTTATTTCGACTCTCCACGAAGCTGTTGAAACACTAGTGAATATTGAATAAGTTTTCAAAGCTGAAAGTTCCCAAGTTTGTCAGATTTGGACATCCATCGTCGCAGTATTCCGTTTAACAACGTCTCACGCGAATCCGAGAGTTAGGTGATGGGCTCTTTGAAGAATTTCTTGGCGTTTGCTGCAATTTTATCGCAAATTCAATTTCGACCAGGATGTAGCCGATTGCAAATCCTCAATCCCTCACGCATGAAATGATGTTTCCTGACAGAGATAGGAAATGAGTTCATGACACACTACATAAAGTGTTCTGAGAGAGGTGCATGCAAGACGATGTTCAGTTTTGTTAGAAAATAACTTCGATTTGTTGCAGAAGAAATTTGGGAAATTTTGCAAATATTGAGCCATGTTCATTTCTACTGACTAGTAGGTAAAATTTAGATGTGTCTACTAGATAATATAATAAGTATTAATGAGCATTTTAGACTGTTCTCATGATAGCATTGCTTAGAGAAGTAAAAAATTGCTAAAATACGCTAGCTGGTTTACTTTTGCAACAATTCAATCAGAAGGAACTTACTTGTGCGTCATATGTTCATTGAAATGTCATAAATATTGGGACTTGACTTTAAGAATCCCAAGAATTACGAGTGAATTAAATTTTGCACGTTAATTTAAACTCATTGAAATGTGTTACCGGGATTCTACAAACCAAAAAAAAAAAGATGATACTATGTTCTGTTTTTAGCACTATTTCCTAGTTGCAAAACGGACGAATTTTGCAATAAAATTCCCGTTTTTCAAAATACGAGCAAAATCTGATTCCATAAATTAAAACGATTTTGGAGCTGCGGTCACACTTCATTAGTGAAATATTATTCCTTTGAGAACATCGCAGCGTGAGTTGTCTTTTGACCATGTTTTAATAATTTTTTAATGCACATCATTCCTTGCACATCTGATATATGTGGCAGTTGATTTTAGGCATATTTTCAGGGGTGAAAGAAGTGATGATTCTAATTCTATTTTTCACGATTGAAAGAAATGATGATTTTTATTCTAATATTCAAAGTTGGAAGAAATATTGACTTCAATTCCAAATTTCAGGATTGGAAGAAGTGATGATTCAAATTCTAATTTTCAGGATTGGAAGAAGAGATGATTCAAA
>JACJUY010001948.1:17188-64398 GCA_014220935.1 Platorchestia sp. MABIK
AAACCTCAGGCAACCACACTTCCAAACCTCAGGCAACCACACTTCCAAACTTCAGGTAACCATACTTCCAAACCTCAGGCAACCACACTTCCAAACCTCAGGCAACCACACTTCCAAACTTCAGGTAACCATACTTCCAAACCTCAGGTAACCATACTTCCAAACCTCAGGCAACCACACTTCCAAACCTCAACACGCTCAATTACGAAGTATGAGGCAACGCACCGAGAGTGGCATGAATGGCGCTACTCGCAGGAAAAAACACGACGTAATCGAAAAGCTGAGTCAACGAAGTGGTCTGGGGATTGCATGGAAAAGTCAGCGATGGCGACCGCCGATCGCGGTTTTATTGACTCAATAGCGCCGTAACGAGGCGGCGGTCGTGCTGCTGACGCTGTCGTCGAGGCTGTTAGCATAATAAAGTCGTAGCAAGCTGACAAAAGCCCCATCACGGACCTCTGAATTACTCCTTCAAATCAACAGACCCTCAATAAGAGCGGCATCTTTCGATCGAAAAACCATTACAGATCAAAGGCAGGGCAGTTATTCTGCAATAATCGACATGGCGATGAACACTCTCGAATGGTTTCTCAAATCAAAGACAATACTCCGGGAGGTCTCCGCTTGGTCAACAGCTCGCTCAGAGATGTGACTTTTGAGTGAAAAAGGCACGAGTATTTCTAGAGACATGACTCAATTTTCAATGCTAGAGGGGTGGAGCTATTGAAAGAGTTATAGTAACATGCTGATGGGATCATGCTGTTCGGTAAATGTTATCACCATAAGTTGCTCGTCTTACACATTTCGTGTTGTGAAGTAATCTTTGAAGCATTAATCATTGCTCCAAAAGAAGTCTAAATTGATCACACAGCCATGTCACATTCTTTCATGCTAAAAAATTTAGAAAGTGGGACATACCGTAGTTCACAAGTGTTCGTTAACGGAATAAAAGCTACATGAAAAAATGATAATGATTTCTTCCTTTGAAAATTCGGCAGATTTCTTCAAGGAGTTTAAAATAAAGCTCGAAAGGATAAGGTATGGATTCATGTGAATTACATTTACACCCTCTTTTGGGTTCTGTTTAACAAGCTTAACCTGCACGAAATAACGGGTCCCCTGATGCAACTAACGAGAAAAGAATGCTGCAGGCTCCTGTAGAAAACCCACAGCAAGCAAAGAAATGAGGCAACAATTATGCACAATCTCCGACGATTTTTGCCGTGAGAAGTTGCGTAATCGTTCATGAGGAAGAAATGTTGCCAGGCGGTGTTTGCGCTCCGGAAGGCCGATTTTCACCCACTGCTGCCCGAAAGCCAAACTTGATGAGAACTTTGCGCCACAAATAGTTGGGATCAGCAGAGTCCAAATTGGTCCGCTGCTTCGATGCCTGACCGCCGCAAAACTGATCCAAAAGTTGAGACCTCTTATTTCTCTTGAAGAAATATAGGCTCATGAGTTAGGGTTCGTACCGTATCTTATATCCCTTGAAGAAAAACAAGTTCATGAGTTAGGGTTCGTACCGTATCTTATTTCCCTTGAAGAAGTATAGGCTCATGAGTTAGGGTTCGTACCGTATCTTATTTCCCTTGAAGAAATACAGGCTCATGAGTTAGGGTTCGTACCGTATCTTATTTTTCTTGAAGAAAAACAGGCTCATGAGTTAGGGTTCGTACCGTATCTTATTTCCCTTGAAGAAAAACAAGTTCATGAGTTAGGGTTCGTACCGTATCTTATTTCCCTTGAAGAAATACAGGCTCATGAGTTAGGGTTCGTACCGTATCTTATTTTTCTTGAAGAAATACAGGCTCATGAGTTAGGGTTCGTACCGTATCTTATTTCTCTTGAAGAAAAACAGGCTCATGAGTTAGGGTTCGTACCGTATCTTATATCCCTTGCAGAAATACAGGCTCATGAGTTAGGGTTCGTACCGTATCTTATTTCCCTTGAAGAAATACAGGCTCATGAGTTAGGGTTCGTACCGTATCTTATTTTTCTTGAAAAAATACAGGCTCATGAGTTAGGGTTCGTACCGTATCTTATTTCTCTTGAAGAAAAACAGGCTCATGAGTCAGAGTTTGTACCGTATCTTATTTCTCTTCAAGAAATACAGGCCCATTTTTTTCAATTTGACATCTTCTCTTTATTTTGAAATTCATTTTTTCTCAATCAAGACGGTGCTCATTCTTTCGTTCCTGTACAAACTATCTAAAAATTTGCTATCTGCTCTGTCCACCAGCGTTCACTTTACCAAATGTGTTACCCTTACAACCTTTTCATTTCTTACTTACTTATATTCAAATATTTCAAACTTTCACAAACTCGACCCGTAAAATATTCACAGTTAATTTCTTAATTTTAAAACCGAACCTATCCTAACCAATCCCAACCTAAGCTATTCCGGCTCAACCTAACTCAGCCTATTATGACCCCTCCTATCCTACTGTGACTTTACCTATCCCACTATGACATGACCTATCCTACCATGACCTGACCTATGCTACTATGATCTGACCTATCCTACTATAACCTGACCTATCCTACTATAATCTAACCTATCCTACCATGACCTGACCTATCCTCTCATGACCTGACCTATCCTACTATGATCTGACCTATCCTACTATAGCCTGACCCATCCTACTAAGACCTAACCTATCCTATTATGACCTAACCTATCCTCTCATGACCTGACCTATCCTACTTTGGAATTACCTATCCTACTTTGACCTGACCTATCTTACTATGACCTGACCTATTCTAACCTATCTTAGCCAATACGAAACTAACCCCATACCTTCTTTTTTGACCCATATTAAACTACTCTAACTAACTCTAACTTAACTAGAGTAGATATAAAATTTACCTACTCAACGACAATGGTCGCGGCAACATCGGTCATTCGTAAGTATGGTGCCGCTTGGAGCTTAAATCGCCCAATAATTCGTTCCTGCATTACACGGTAGAAGAAACAAGGTAGGGTGAAACAAATGTTTTCCGTCGACCGTGTGGAAACGCTGACGTCATCACAACGAACCAATAGCAGAGCTCATATTGCATCTGACAACACTGCTAGCCCCAAATCTGGCTTCACTATTGACTAACGACATGTCGTAATGGTAATGTCAAAAGTTTTGTTTGAAATGAAGCCGCTCTATTGGCAGCAGAAAAAGAGGTGCATTTTCCCCGTAGAAAATCTTGTTTCTATCTTGCTTCCTCTGCCGTGCTGCATGGTCGGTAAATGCCTAACACAAAAAGAAATAACGGCATAAATATTGTAGATGATCGTAATCACGCTTTGCGCTCTCTTAGACATTTCCAGCCTGCTCATTAATCTTCTTCATAAGCCTTCAGAAAACTTTGCTGCACTCCAATGAAAGGAACGGCATGGCTATTAGTTCAATATCAATATTTATTTTTAAGATCAATATTTTTCTGAGTAAGCTAACAAAGAAATTGAGGTATAAGCACTGTTAGAGGAATACTAATATTTACAATCATATACGGAACAACAGTTATCACATTAATAATTTCTGTAGCGGATGTAATTAATAATGATACTGACTCGCACGTAGTACGTTATCATGAATATAAATCTTAAAATTCTGCAAGACAACAGATTTTTTACACGACCAGCTTTAAATCTGTTCCTGATGTTTTATTCAGGGCGAATATCTCAAAAACACAGGGCATACGGGCAATTTAGTGGTATCTAGGCTACGACGAAAAGACAATATTCTGAAAAACTCAAAAACCGCTGCTCACAAATTGATTTTTTTGCTTGAGAAATTCGTCATCGCTACTAATAAAGTTACGATCACAAGGTATCTAGGCTACACCCAAGAAGTAATATTCTAAGACACCGAGAAACCTCTACGCAAAGAATAACAATATATCGATAGAGAAATACGTTATCGCTATCACGTTACGACCACAAATTACGTTCTTACAACGAAAATTACCATCAGGCGTTTTAGTCATGAATAAGGAAGTCATAATTCCACCCAAACACCACCCTCAAACGAGGCGCTAGCAATTTGCCTTACTTTACTCACCACACTCAAGCGCCTACATAAGTGCAGTGACCGACCTCCGTTAGTAAGGAGCACTGTAGAGAGGAAACAAGGTAGTCTTTTTTAATTTTGGGGAAATACACTTCTTCTAGTTCGGCTAGCCAATAGAACGGCTTCATTTCAAGCAAAATGGATGACGTCACCAATGCGCCATGTCGTTAGACCAATAGCGGTGCCTGATTTGGAGCTAGCAGTGTAGTCAGATGCAATATGAGCGCTGCTTCGTTGCAGTGACGTCATCATTGCCACACGGTCTGCGAAAAAAAAAGACTGGTTTGACTCTACCTTGTTTCTACTTCCGTGGTAAGGAGGCATTTAGAGATGCGATTCTACCCTCCCTGAGTGCCGGGTGTGTGGCTGGTGTGTCGGTGTCCGGCGGCTTTATTGTGCGGTGCACGTTAGGTCCTCTCAATAGTTACTGGGTCCCCGCAGTAGTGGCAGTGGCAGGGTCCCCGCAGTAGTGGCAGTGGCAGGGTCCCCGCAGTAGTGGCAGTGGCAGGGTCCCCGCAGTAGTGGCAGTGGCAGGGTCCCCGCAGTAGTGGCAGTGGCNNNCAGTGGCAGGGTCCACGCAGTAGTGGCAGTGGCAGGGTGCACACAGTAGTGACAGTGGCAGGGTCCACGCAGTAGTGGAAGTGGCAGGGTCCACGCAGTAGTGGCAGTGGCAGGGTCCACGCAGTAGTGGCAGTGGCAGGGTGCACGCAGTAGTGGCAGTGGCAGAGCCCCCGCAGTGAGTGAGCCGTCAAGTTCCCAGCTCTCTGAAAATTGAGGTGAGTTGGGCTAACACTTTTTGTAAATTAATCACTCAAAGCTAATGGGCCTAAAAAATATCCTCTTATTTTATGCGACAACTAGGTATTTAAACATGTATTTAATAATAATCATGCTGGTAAAATTTTTGTACACACAGTTACATGTATTTTTATTATATATAAAGTATATTTGATTTGTGCGTGATTTAGAGGCTGTAAGCGTGATATTTCAAGAGTGCACTTCCAGGAAAAAGATACTCTCCGTCTCATGTTGTTATAACATATTACATATGCGACTGACGCCTCCTATATCTGTGCATATAGGAGGTATTGACGAGACCCTTGTGACTTTCCAAAGCCTATGACAAAAACATGTAATGAATGAAGCAAATGTGAATGAGTTAAAGCGAATGAGTCTATATATAGGCTTTTAAATCTAACACCCATTGCAAACGACAGGAAATTATGATCAATGTTGATCTTTAATGAGACTTGAGTGAATTTCAAAGATTATGGATAAGACCATATGAGTGAGGGCTAGTGAATAGGAGAAAATATGCCATGTAAACTTCCATACGTGGTGATTAAATAGTGATTTTTATAACTTCTGAATATGCGTTTCAAAAATGGCTCGTGCTTTAACTGTAAAATTTCTCGTTAACCCAGAAAAAAAATACTTGCACAACCCGTGATCAAAAATAAGATTTCGTCTCCCGAGAACTGTTTTAATTTGCTTTTCATGACAGCATATTGAAGAAATAATCCTGAGAGCGAAGGCAGCACTCGACATAACAAAGCGCCTTGAGCTCCAGAGTTTCAGTCTTCCTGCCTTGCTTCATGACTTTGGTAAAATCGCTGTGAGCTCCGGAGTTTGTGTATCCCTGCGTTGCTTCATGACTTGGGGAAGAATTACGGCAAGAGGAGCGGATGCAAGAACGCTTCCGGCTCTTTAGGCTCTGCTCGGCATGGAAGCAAGGGCCGCCAGGGCTTCAAATTACTTTTGTTCCCTTTCTTTCCGAATGAGTTTTATGGGAGGCATGACCTTTCAGAACAAGGTTTAACTTGCTTCGTGTCTTTTTTGTTTCTGCGTTTGTAAGCCGTTACACTGCACTGGTAATCAGGCATTCTTTGTGGATTTGTTATATTTTCTTCCTCATTAGAATTAGAAGCAGCAACTAGCTCGGTATAAAAAGAGAGGTACAGTAGTTCAAGTCTACTCATTTCTAAACACTTTCCAAGAATAGAGGACAACCGGTTCACAATATTTACTGAATTTATTGTGCAAAATACAAAAGAAACTATGTGAAGATAGAACTTATATTTTTTCTGCGTTTCCACGTAAATGCAAATGAATATCATACCCCTTGAGTAATGACATACAATTTCTTGCATGTTTTCTCACTTGCTCACACGCTTGCTCACGTGCTCACTTGCTTCCTTGCTTAGTCTGTCCGTTCCTATTCACATTGTGAGCTGAATTAATACCTAGATTGACTGTAAATTTCAGTTTTTTCATTTGCTTTTGCAATCGATGAAAATAATAGCCATCGCATCTTTTTATAAATTTGTAATCAAATTTTTTGTCGAGTAATTCGACATTTGAGGGCCAATTGGCCACTCAAGGACTATGCATGTAACGAATGTATTTTATTTGGTCCACTTGGCCTAACAAAACTCAACCTAGCCTAGATTTTCCAACTTAAATTGATCTATTAAAATTTACTATAGTTACAATCTTACCAAGGAACCACCAACTTTCTTTATCAGGGGGCATGATTACAGAGTATTCTCGTTAATTCATGTATAGTTATCTTCTCCGCGGATTGATTGAAATCGTTCGTAATGAGAAGATACAGAAAATTCAGGCAAGTCGGAGTAATGCTTTTACCGTGAAAATCATCAAAGAACGTGAAGCCATCCGGAAAGCCCTGAAAACGGAGCAATCGGCAAGGATGTCAAACAAAAATTACCGTGCTGAAACGCGAATGATGTAGAACGGAGTAGCTCACGAGTAAAAAATTAGCTAAAACTAAAATATCAACTTAAACGGTTAGCTTAGTGGTGTTTGCCTTTACATGAGTTATAATGAGTTATTTTAAGAACACCGTTCATTTATTTCCATTCTGTAAACAATACTAGTTTACTCAGGATTATGCCAGAGGTTAGAAGTATGTTGCATCTTTAAGACATATATTTTTGGTTCAAGTTGTTTTATGTGTTTCTTAGTGATGTACGGGTTATGCTCTTCGCTAATCAAAACTCCTGTATGCCATTATTATTTAGGTAGGTAACTAAACAATTGATCGTTTAGTTGGCTTTTTCCCCCTAGTAAATGCGCTCCTTTTTATATATTGACTTCAATGAGTATGCAGAAATTAAAAGTTAATTTTAGAATTGGAAACCAGACTACTATTTTGATTCGACGTCTCGCATGTAATATCAAGTCTTTTTTTCAACAACATTGGTCACTGTATAGCATTTTTTAGGTCCTTGTGGAAATGTCACTAAGGATTGTATTGCTCCAGGTGTCAATTTTCAATGCCACGATTGGTCACCCATGTTTTTACGCTGTTTCGATTAACATTAGGCGAAATAACTGTTTACTTTCCTCTATCTTTTGTCTTAATTCCACCTTGGCAATGGCAACTAAAAACTACATACGTTTTGGATAAGAACGTCCGTTTAAGATCTTTTTGAAGCAAAATTCATTGCATGATAGATTTCAGTGACAATTTGATTTTTCTCCGTTTATTTTCATTTTTGCCTTATATTCGGGAAAGACATTAAGTCGAAATTCACAAAAGTTCCAAAAAAATCACGTATTCCATGATCTCGGTTCTAATGCTTAGCTAATTTTAAACAATTTAAACAATTTATTTACAACAAGCCATACAGCAATTGATTGTATCTAAATCCATCGAATAAGTTCAGGACTTCTATGGCATCCTACCATCAACGCTATTTTAAGGTCTCCAGTTGTTTACCCTAATTTATTCTTAACCTAGGGACATACTAGACTGATCTATAAATTGGTTCTCTCATGATTCAATGCATAATTTTCACAAAAATAGTCAATTATGGCTAGATGGGAACAGTTTATTTTAGAAAACGATTAGTAGCAGACTTAAGATCTATGTCATTAATCATGACAAATTACCTTATGGAGATAACTCATACAGCAGAAAATAATTGACTTGATTACGTTATGGGGTTGTTACTTCGATAGGAAGAAGGATTTAAGATTCGTTTTCAAAGTTTTCTAGAACCTTTTCCATGAATCTCAGCAGGGATCGCATTCCAATTCTTAGTTCCAATGAAGAGGATACTGTGTCGTGACTGAGATTTTGAATAATAGGGAAGTATGAAGTTGCGTCTACTTCGGGTTAAATGATCATGATGGTCAGTTTGTGCTATTAGTAATTGTTTGAGCTCTCTGTAGCCATCATCTGTCAGTGTTTTATACATGAAATTTAATTTGGCAAGCTTGTAGAGATCTAAAAGGTTTAGCATTT
Source organism: Platorchestia sp. MABIK (assembly GCA_014220935.1). Lineage (NCBI taxonomy): Eukaryota > Metazoa > Arthropoda > Malacostraca > Amphipoda > Talitridae > Platorchestia > Platorchestia sp. MABIK. Next base: position 25,523 of record JACJUY010001948.1, read on the forward strand.
TTAAACTTTTGGATGAATCACTTGTGTGAGCATTACATTCTAATTTCTTACTACATGAAATTACTACAATGGCTCTTTTTTGCAGCCCAAAGAACAAATTGGTTTCATTTTTATTAGTTCCGTGCCAAGCTTTTATTCCGTTTTGTAGATTTGGGGAAATGATCGTTCGATAAAGTATTTTTATTATTTCTTTAGGCAATACATTTTTTATTTTATGAAGGATTCTAACGGATTTTGATAATTTAGTACTGATATGTGCAATACGCTCTTTGAATGTCAGATGTTTATCTAATATAATGCCCAGGAACTTCCAGGAGTTGGTTTCTTCAATTTCGCCATCACCAATTTTAATATGTGGAAGAGACCCATTTCCATTGTATGAGAACATAATATATGTTGCCTTTTCGATATTGAGACATATTAAATTGGCTTTAAGCCACATTGAAACCTTTTGCAACTCATCATTTACGCTCTCAGCAGATAAAATTTGATTTTTATTTAGAAGAGCCGCAAAGAGCGTGCTGTCGTTAGCAAAAATTATGAATTCGAAAAATGAAGTAGATTTAACCATATCATTGATAAAGATCAACAAGAGTAGAGGCTCAAGGACCGACCCTGGTCTTGTCGTGCTCTATGGCTGATTGCCAGTAGGTCTGAATGTACATCGTAAATTATTAGTGTACCGCGTCTAATCCTTTAAACAAGTCATATGAAAAAGGGTCATCTATGTAAAAAAACATGAGAAACGATAAAAAGACTATAATCCAAAAAATTGCGTTAATTAATCCAAAACTGGAAAATCTCACTAGCAGTACTAGAAGGAGAAGCAAATTTGAAAGGACTGTATTTACTCATCAGCGTTTCGAAATATTAAATTGTCTTATTACAATGGTATATTGAGACTACAACTCCTCAACAATTCATTTATCACAACTCACATTCCAGGAATTCTCAGAGAGCGGGCCAAACAAATGCATCCCCATCTCAGCCAGCTAGACGAGACTGTTGCAATTGTTCAAGCCACCCCTTCAACATGTGAAATTAATTTACCATTTGCTTGGGTTAATATGAACTGGTATTACTGTAGAGGAAGCTAGGACATGCACACTGTGTAGTGTAAGATGAGTAAAGATCGACTGGGAGTGTCTAGCTACGATGGATTCCAGATGAAAATGGTTGAGTTTTCTCGGTCTATGGGAGTGACTCGGCTTTGTTGGTTTTGAATTGTTGCAAAGAGCCGGTTCTTTGGGATGGAAACCGTCAAGACATTATGTAGTAGCAGGGAAAGCCAGCGTCGTGCTGTTAGACGTTGCTTCAGAAAAGACGCCCGGAAGATGTAAGTGTAGGACACTGAGCAAAAGTGAGTTATTTTACTAGGGGAGTGGTGAATCTGGAGAATCTGAGTTCTCGTAACTGCAAGGAATTGACCTTGGTATTTAGATAAATAAATAGATGGGGCAAATATACATCAATTTATTATGGCATCAATTTATTTGTTATTTTGTTTGGTTATTTATTTATTTATATTCAATCATTATTTAAACTGATTTTGCTTGCGTCTCTTATTTCAACAAAAATCAGGGGCATTGACCCTAGATGTTGCTCCTACATTTGATCTAAAATTCTCAGGCCTGCCGTGTGATTCATTTTGAGTGCATGCGAAATCATGAATTTGAACGGAATTAGTTTTTTGAGAGGAGTTAGGCGTTGCATTTTTTGCATTGCTTCTCTTCTCCTTCTTATACTTTCAACTTTTTACATTTGTGTAATTGTACCTATAATTATGTATTTAACATTTTTAAATAGACTAATATGCTGTCAAAATTCTAGCCATTGCTCTCACACTGAAGTCCATAACGGACTTTATAAGGCAGATTTAAGAGCCTTCTACAATAAAGTTCATAGGCTGTGATCACTTGATCAGCCTAAAACTGCAATAACCCAAGTAAAGTAATTTGAGACTGAGCGGAGTAATGGCGAGGGTTTCCCACATCTTCGGCAAGAAACGTACATGCAAACTAAATGTGTTCGTCGGCTCTTCTTGCAACGAGTCCCAAGCCACAGCAAGGGATTCGGGGAAGCGGACGAGCGGGTCAGCCGAAGGCCGACCAGAGAGACTTTACTCAGCTGTGAGCAAGTGCGCACCGCTTTATGTGCGCCGCTGCTCTTCGGCTTTTCCGCCCTCGCTACTGGGGACGCTTGTCTCCACGTCAGCCGGCTTCATTGAGGAGGGTTCTTCTGAACAAACTTTTCGAAGTATAAAGGTGAGCCCTTGTCTTGATTGCTCCACTTATAACTTATTCTATTCTAGCGTTACCGGCCCCTTAAGGGTGCCAGGCAAATGTGTGTGCAGTAGTGCCCGTTAATTTTCGGAGTTGGTTTCCACTGTGCCGGGTGGTTTGCACACAATGTATATTTCAAAATGTTCTTTTCTGTTTTGTTTTTTTTTCATATTGAATGAAATTAAAACCATGCGCTTTATGTACTATCTAAGAATTTCACTGCGGAATCTCTGTGTACAATTTTAATTAAATACCTCTGAAGTTTCAGTTTCGACATTTTGAATACATATTTATGTAGGCATGACCTCTACTACTTATCAGCTGTTGTTATGATCGTATTGGGCAGCTGATCGCAAGGCTGACACTTCGAAGTGATCCTTTTCACTCAATACCTAGACAGCAAAGGTAGAAATTAATTTTAGCTCAATGTAATTATATGTCAAGCGTATAAAAGTGTTTGCTCACTCTGAGCATCACAACAAATGTTTACTCGAATGTAAACTTCAGCTAAAAGATACGTGAAGTTCGTCATATATTCTCAGCTTAATTTAGTAATATTTCGTCGAATATGTGTGCGAGAAAGAATTCGAAACTGCTCAATTATACCTCGACTTCAAAAAACAGTCTCAAGCTACTTTGTGGAGTCGATTGTTTTTGTGATCTATTCATGGAAAAAAATAATAAATTTGAACTATTTTAGGAATGAAGATTTGTCAACCATTTTATTTAATTTAGTTCCCAGTTCTTAAAGTGTGCCATTAGTAAAAGCCTTTGATTTTTTAATAGCCAGTGCCCACACAATTTGAATTTTTCATGTGCTTTTCAAACAATGCTTATTTTTTGGCCATTTGAAATTAAATTAAAAATTTTTTAGTAGATTATCATATATTTTTTACTATTTAAATGCTATTTAGGCAGTATTTACATTTGGACTGTTACTCACTATAGACATTACTTTTATCATGGTTTTTCATCCCATCAGAATGCCATTAAAATCTATATATTTCAGAAAAAATGTAGCCTTTAACCAGCACTTGCAAGTATAATGATTTTTTAAGTGAACGATAATATATCAGTGAAATTCTAAATTTGGTATCATAGTGCATAAACAATTTTTTGATAAATTTGATTAGTAATTACAATTGATCTTGACTAGTTACATTCCATTAGGGAAATTCAAAATTTAATATTTATCTACATTAATTATAAGTACAGATGTCAAATGCATTTTCGGTCAATATTGATTTTAGGCCTTTCACGGAAATTAATAATTCCGTTCCAAAGAATCACTAAAGGAACACATTTAAAAACGTTTTACATGAATGACATTCTGCTCGCTGATGCGTTATTTTCGAGTTATTTAACTTTGACGTTAAATGAATGTCGTATATAAAAGTGAAGGAACGGACACGTAAATATGCTGTAATACGATATTAACGTAACAATGGGTGAGGTTAGGATAGGTTAGTTAAATAAACTAAGCTAAAATAACATAAATCAACCTAAAATAGTTCACCTTAACTTACCCAAACCGACGCTGTTATTTTCGCGCCCAGAAGTGGGCGTGTCCCGCCAGAAAAGTGGGCGTCACCCAACAATGCGGCGACTAAGCAACCGACCATACAATGCTATTCCTATCTGAACGTAATTATTGTTATATCTCAAAAATAACGCATCAGCGAGCAGAATGTCAATCATGTGAAACGTTTTTAAATGTGTTCCTTTAGTGATTCTTTGGAATGGAATTATTAATTTCCGTGAAAGGCCTAAAATCAATATTGACCGCATTTTCTTATTAAAATTAACTTATTCCTGGTTTATGATAGCTTTCATTTAAACTTAGTATTATTTGTAATAAGGAAAAAATTGATTATATTGTAATTAAGATTAATTAAATATGATGCAAGACTGGTAATAAAATGTAACTGCTAAGTATAATGTAAATTTACTAAACTCTTCGGCTTAACTTTGGAGTTAGTCCCGTTAGTTAAATATTTGATAACTAAACCTCCCACCAGATGGCGTCACTAGTCTTAAGCTTCACTCGACGCAAGAGATGGCGCCACTAGTCTTAAGCTTAACTCAATGCGAGAAAACCCATAAATAAAAATTAAAAATAATTGTGTCAGTTGTTGGGTTGGTTGGTTGGGTGAGTGATAGAGAGCCGTGGATGGTGTATCCGTTTTTCTTGCTTCGAGTTAAGCTTAAAACACGTGGCGCCACCTAGCGGCAGGTTTAGTTATTAAAAATTTAACCAACGGGGCTAACTCCAAAGAAACCCCAACTCTTCTGAGTAATCTAACACATATTAGAAATGCATAATAAAAAAGTTACTCACATTTTTAGTAGGTTTTACAGTTGATGTTATTGTAAATAAGAGAGAAAAATTTATATCTGCAATGATATAAACTTGTCATTTTTATTATGTATTATGTTTTGTTCATGTGGAAATATTATTAGGACAAACATAAAAAGAATTCAAATTTTAACATAACTAATTATTCTCAAAATAAATTACTATATCCTTAATAGTTCTTTAGTTGATCTAATCTAAATCAGATGCGAATAGAAATAAATTGGTTGCCCTCATGAAGGTTATTTCCTTTTTAAATATATTGATGGAAATGGTTCAATAAAAATGGCATCAATTTCTAAAATTTAGTTTCTTTTCATAGTTTATAAACTGGAAAAATTTAGTAGGATTGAGAAATTTTTATAATTAATTGGTAAATTGATTAATATTAACACATAAATAATGTTGATTGATTTTCATCCAAATAAATTGAATTTGGTTAAACAACTAATAAATTCCATACTGCGTGGATCTCATCTTTCAATATCTTCATGTATTGTGAAGCATCTTTAAGTGTGTACTAATTTTATCTTGTGTACAGGTCATTTCTTTATGACCATAAATATAGACCAGTGACAATTGAAGTGTTTGACATTTGAAGTGTAACCAATGCTGTAAACTAAACTGAATGCATCTTGACCATCAATTTCAGTAAATGCCTTGTTGGAGTTTAGGTTAATGTAGTAGCAGCTAGTGAGTTTTCATCACTGCAGCTACTATGCTTGAGTTTATTCCATTCTTTAAAACAGATTAAATGCTTTACCAATTGTGATTTTGGTAAACATTTTGTTAGAATTTATATTGATATTCTGGTGGCTGGCACTTCCTTTCAGGAGTCATTCTTATGATTTATTGTTTATAATATTGGTCAGTATTGAATTTAAGCCTGTTTGAAAATTAAAAATTCCGTTCCAAAGAATCACTAAAGGAACACATTTAAAAACGTTTTACATGAATGACATTCTGCTCGCTGATGCTTTATTTTTGAGATATAACAATAATTACGTTCAGATAGAAATAACGTTATATGGTCGGCTGCTTAGGCGCCGCATTGATGGGTGACGCCCACTTTTCTGGCGGGACACGCCCACTTCTTGGCAGGAAACTAACAGCCTCGGTTTGGGTAAGTTAAGGTAAGCTATTTTAGGTTGATTTATGTTATTTTAGGTTAGTTTATTTAACTAACTTAACATAACCTACCCTAACCTCACCCATCGTTACGTTAATACCGTATTACAGCATATTTACGTGTTCGTTCCTTCACTTTCATATACAACGTTCTTATATTTTCAAAGTTGAATAACTCGAAAATAACGCATCAGCGAGCAGAATGTCATTCGTGTAAAACGTTTTTAAATGTGTTCCTTGTGACTCAAAATGTGTTCCTTGTGAAGGCCTAAAATCAATATTGACCATAATTTCTGCAATGGTAGGCCAGCTCTGCCATAGTGACAAAATCAGTCAACTCTTAACTTGGCACAATTTTTTGTATGTTATGCTTGAAATGTTGAGATGCTCAGGGCTAAATAACCAGTAACCTTTTACAATCTTTGTGATAGAATTTTCCTATTATCAGAGACAACATTATTCAGAAAGTAAGATACGCTTGTGCAATGAAAGCACATTAAGCTTTGAGCATTTGGCCCTACCTCACTCAGATGAAAATATTTGGTTTGCAAGTATTACTGTCAGGAAAGAATATGAGACTGATTTATATTGCCCTTATAAAAATTTAAATCTGTTTGTAGGTGTTGACTATTTTTTCTAAACCATGTCTGAAGAAAGATTGTGAATGATTTTTTACATGTTTTTTCAGCATTTTTATTTTAATTTCCTAACTATTCATGTAAAATAGATTGTCCACACAACTGGTTACACTGGATAAATGAGCATTACTAAATTAAAAAGTGCTGATAGATGAAAAACAAGGTCAAAATTAACATCAAAATAAACCATTGATCTAAATTAATTTAACTTAACCTAACAAGAAAGATCAACAAAGAAAAACTTAGGAAGCTGAATGGAGAGCATGGACCAAGATTTTTCTTTTTTCAATGTATTTTGAATGAAGGATATAGGATAAAAATTTTAAAAATTATTTTTGTAGTCTCATTTTCAAGTTATTTTCATCTTGGAAATATTAATTTAAATCTGAGCAATCTAAATTACAGATATAATTTAAACTTTGAACAACCTAATGTGCAGAAAAACAGAATCTGGGGAACTATTTCATTGGAGCTGTAAAATTACACTCTGGTGCGAGCCATGAAAGACGAGGAGCAGCAACAGATGTTGGACCAGTGCCTGAAGCTGCTGGTGGCAGCGGGATACTTCAGGGCTGGTGTGTCTGGCTTGCCACCTTTTGACAAGGTTAGTTATATTCAAAAGCTAGAACACATACTACTGTAATTGTTTAATATTCCTTTTGATTATATTAGCTCTTATCTGTATTTAAACAACACACAAAAAGTTAAATTATAACCTAGCAAATATTCTGAATTTACTTGTTCTATTATCTTGCTCAAGCAAATGAATACAAATGTTCAAACGAGTTAAATCTCATAAGTTATCTTCTTCCAATTGCTCATTTTCATCAATGAAAATAAGCTATTTTACTGCTGTCATTACTATTTCAGGAAACATTTAATATATGCTTTAAAATTGCTTTCTAAAAGAAATTCATTTCCTAATCATTAAAGTTTGGTTCCACCCTTTTTGTACTTATCTTTAAAATATATACTATGCAAATAGCAGGCTGTTTAGTTCCATTTTCTGAGATAAATTGGGTGCTACAAAGTCTTTCAGATGTCTGTACAAATTTAAAAAATCAGGTTATGATCCCATTAGAAGCTGGCAACACTGATATGCTTTAGTTATGCTTAGTTATTTATATAACCAACTATTAATGTTTAAAGTTTGTTGCATGGACATTAAGCAATGGCAATGTCAAAGCTTTCAGCTATCTGCAAATTTGATGCCTGAGGCAAAGCTTAGCTTGTGTTCCAAAATCCCTCTAGTATCCTACACAGACAGTTCATGATAGTTGTAAGCATTTTGATGAATCTTTCAAAGGTTGTACAGCCACCTACATGTTAGGAAAAGATGAAATTTGCAAAATTTGGTTTTCAGCTGGCCTCAAAAAAAGCATCAAGGCCAATCCAACCGTGTCATTTATGAGGTTGGTTAAGGAGAGGCTTGCCTAAAACTGATGTTCTCCAGGTTTACTCAATGAACTGTAGGAATTTCAGAGATTAGATTTTTTGAGTGATTAGATTTTGAGCACAGATGTGAAATTGTATGGATTTATCTGAAAGACCCTGTACAGCAGTTTTATTTCAGTGACAAGTAGCAGTGCCGACAAATCCTGGAATTTATGTGTTAAGGAATCAACAAAAGTTAGCTAGATGAACTATTTCTTCTCTAAACCTTCAAATTTAGCCTTCCTTAAAATTAATATTTCGCCATAAAAAGCACTCAGCATCTGACACTCCAGCTCCAACTGTGTACAATATTTTTCTATTATTGCTATCTGTAGACTTTCATTTTGTGTTGTATGTGCAGATTGTGGGTGGCATGACGTGGTGTGTGGAGATGTGCTGCATTGACCTAGACTTGGACCTCCTATACAATGACAACCTCACCATTGGCCAGAAAATGTGAGTGCAAAACAGGTGTTTACTAACAGCTATGATGCTGGCTGCAAGGATGCTTGCAACTATGGCAGCTTACTGCAATGATTTACCATGTACTGACTGCTCTGTCATTTCCCAATTGTGGAATGTTCACTCAAAAAGTTTGCATTAAAAATTTTTCATGGTACTATTTAGATTCATTCAAATGTGAAATGAGATTTTGTTTTCAGTTTAGTTGTTAGAGCCTAACAACTGGTGGTATTTATAGTAAAAGTAATATTTTTAGCTTCATGTAATTTTGTTTAGAAATTTTTCCATTAATTTTTAAGCAATGTATAACCCTTGGAACTCTATTTTCTAATATGCTGACTTGGAAGTACTTCATCTTTAAACATTTTTTGCAAGATCAACTCAAGCTAAGAAGCTAATACTGAACCCACTTTGCTCCTAAAAGTCAATCACAATCTAATATGAAAAATTTGCATCAAAACATTTTTGACAAATATGATGACTTGAAAATTAAATTCACGTTGAGCAATTCTTATACTCCTGCAGTATTTTTAAAGCCTTTTCCTTCACTTGAATATATTTAGTTTTAAAATTTATAGCTTCCAAAGCTACTCCCAAGTGTAACATTTACCCTGAGCACCTATAATTTTAAGTGCTCAATGCACCTGATGTGCTTGGACGAACACCTATGATTTTAAGTGCTCAATGCACCTGATGTGCTTGGACGAACACCTATGATTTTAAGTGCTCAATGCACCTGATGTGCTTGGATGAACACCTATGATTTTAGGCGCTCAATGCACCTGATGTGCTTGGACGAGCACCTATGATTTTAGCTGCCCGGTGCACCTGCTCTACTTGGACGAGCACCTATGATTTTAGCTGCCCAGTGCACCTGCTGTACTTGGACAGCTAATATCTCAGATGCTCCATCAAAAAGTCAAGTGATGTACAACTGGTGTGTTGCATGCCAGCGGCCTGACAGAGCACCTGGTGTCGGTGCTGCCTGTGCTGCAGTGCCCGCACCTCCTCCAGCCTCACCAGATACAGGGTCTTGATGCTGCTCACCTCCTCCCGGTTGTGCAGGTGACCAACTTTTTGATGCTCTGACTCTTTTGTAGCTGCTTCTTTGGGGATTTTGCTGAATCTTGCGTCCTGAATAATTGTATTGAATCATGTTTAGAGGTAGTTCTGGTACCTGCTCCAAGTCTTCTTTTCTTGCTTCTTGAATTGAATGTTTTGCTTCTCAAGGTTCTTGGTTAAACAGTCTTAGTCTAATCAATTGTGTGTCATGTACACTGACAACTTGGGTAGGTATCCTGAGTTTCAATTTTAGATTTCCTCACCTACTTAAATGTGATTACTAATTGGTGGCAACTCCCTATTCTGGTAATTCTTATTTATTCAATCATGAAAAGTTTGTATATTTTATTCATAATATTTCATTCACAACATCCTGTTGTTTAGGTTATTGAAACCTAACCAAATATATTTTTAAATTAGTTTCCCATTCCACTACAAAAATGTTCGATTCCAAATACTGAAAATGAAAATGCATTGCTCAATCTTGCTGTGTATAAATGCCTTCTCAGCTGAAAGGCTGTAGTGTTTTCTTCTCTTGGTTAATTGTGTCAGTTTATAGTAATGCAGAAAGATAACATCTTGAAGAATTCATTTTGATTATTTTTTTCCATTCACGACTGAGCAAATTAATTTTTGTTATTCTTACTAACTTCTAGTTGGAGCAAAGTTACGAAAGCTTGAATAAAAAAATCATTCATCTGGTTCTAAAAGTGAAAAGAAATCAAAATGTTTCTGTTCAGTTTGATAGAACGACATTGTTGCTCACTTTACAAAATTTAATCTGACACTGAAATTTGCTTTTGTTTACCTCAAACTCAATGTCTCTCCCCACTACAAAGCACCAGCTTTGTAGCAATTCATTGAACTACTTCTAAATTTGACCATAATGCCCTTCATTCCAAGTCGCTTCATAGCCTGCCAGTTTCAGTGAGGGTCTAAAGCAGGGGTTCCCAACCTGGGGTGCTCGCACCCCCTGGGAGTACGAGACAATTTTTCAGGGGTGCAAAAAAGTCCAGGTAAATAAGTGGATGTTGGTTATATGTTGGCATTTTTATTTCAGGAAGTGGACATAGGAATGAAATTTCTTTAGGGGAATGGGTGGAAAAAAGGTTGGGAACTCCAGGTCTAAAAGATATGTTGATTTTTCAGTGGCTGGTGAGGGCGGCTCTAGCAAACAGAGCTCAGCAAGGCTCCCTAGCTGAGAATGTGGCTGCTCTGCACACCCCTCCTTCTGCAGTGCCTTCTTCAGGGGTTGCTCCAGCAGCACCTACTTCATCATCTGCTGCTGACTCGGCTCCTCCAGTGCTGCTCATCAGCACCCTCAGTGACATACACGTATGTTGTGTTGACCGTATATAGCCTACTACTTCGTAGGTATCAGATCTGAGTTAGTACTTTACAGGTACTGTACACCAAATACCAGATCTGGGTTAGTACTTTACAGGTACTGTACACCAAATACCAGATCTGGGTTAGTACTTTACAGGTACTGTACACCAAATACCAGATCTGGGTTAGTACTTTACAGGTACTATACTCCAAATACCAGATCTGGGTTAGTACTTTACAGGTACTATACTCCAAATACCAGATCTGGGTTAGTACTTTACAGGTACTTTACTCCAAATACCAGATCTGGGTTAGTACTTGCCATGTGCTCAAGGAACCATATCTGGCTTAGTATTTGCACTCATACGTTACTGAACCAGATCTTAAATTGGTGTTTTTGCAAGAGGCCTTACTTCTTGCTTGTTAGAAAGAAAAGCATTTTAAATGAATGCATGTTTCACAAATTTCAACTAAGAGAAAATTTCACTGAGTTTAACCAAGTTTGAGCTAGAAATCCTGTGCCAGATTTTTCCATGATCAGCTCTACATGAAAAGAAAAAACGTGATTCATGATTTGGAGTGTAAAATTCAACCCTGTGTTTTGTATCAAGTACATTTCTGACTTCTCTTCAGGAAGAATATAATTATTCTAGCTATGGGTATCAGCATTCCCAGGGAAGGAATTGAGTGGTCTTAAAGTGAAGGCTACATAGTCTTTTCTTTTGTTGAAATAAGATAAATTTTAATTTTTCATGGACCACTTCATCTTCCATTCACTGCTTTCCTGTTTTTCAGAACTGACGACTTTCTTTTTGAACTTTTATCTTATATCATGAACTCCTTCCTTAACTCACTGGTCTAAACACAAGAGATCTTGTTGAAATTCCCCTTGTGCTTAGATTCCACGTTCTTTTAATTTCATACCGAATGGTGCTTTCATACTTTTTCTCTTTAGAACACTTTTGCTGTAATTAAGAAGGCTTGAACTATCCTGTTATCTAACTTTAAAGATGAGTGTTTTCTTCTCGAGTTCTGAATTTTTTGGCAGTTCAGACTTTTTTGGCAGTTGCTTTTTTACATGAAAGGAAGCAAAATCTTTTTTGTTAATCCCTATCTTCACAGTATACTTATTAAATTCTATCACCATTTTATCTATTCATGTTGACACGTAGAACACACTTGGTACAGTAAGTGCATGCAGCCTTCATGGGAAGTGTTTGGTAGACTTCTTTAATTAATGATGGTTTGTGAGGGCGTCTGACAAATATCCCTATTATTTTATTCTTAAATGTAATGGAAGCATCTGGCTTCAGGCACAGCACTGTTGTGCCTTAGCACGTTAACTGCCATGTGAGCCACCGGTGGTACAGGGAGGGAATTTTCTTGATTCTCTTGACCAACCAGTAGTTGCAAACTCAGTTTTCCTAAATACTAGATCAAAATTAAATGAAGGCACTACCCAGTAAATGTTTTCTATTTTCAAACAATATTGCTCACCATAATTGACTAAACTTATGTTGAATATTGAACTTCATTTTAACCCATGACGGTTAACGTGTTAATTGCGTCAAAATTTCTAAAGGAAGACTGTGACCTCAGGTACAGCACTGCTGCGTGCGGCGCTGGCGGGTGACCAGCAGTACCACTGCCCCCGTGCAGCAACAGGAGTCCGTGTACAACACGCTGCTGGAGTACAGCTCTAGAGCTCCCGCCCACGAGCCAGGACAAGCTGCCCAGCCTGTTGTTATGGTCAGTGTTGGTATTGAGATATTGTAGTTCTTTTTTACTTCAGATCTTTACGTATCATGAAATGGAGAAGTAGTGCAGCAAAGGTTAGTACTGCTGCGTGCAGCGCTGGTGAGTGACCAGCAGGACGACTGCCGCTGTGCAGCAGTAGGAGTTTGTGACTTTCCTTAAAATCTGTCGATTTTAAACGAAACCTGAGGGCGTTCATCTTGATGATAAAGTCAGATATGAAATCATTGAAATTATTTGGGGCACAGTTTCGTTAAAATGAGTTGTATTAGCTAAAATTATATAGGTGCATTGAAAAAGCTATTTTAATTATAGAGTAAAAAGAAAGTTTTCATTATAAATTCACCAGACAGTTCTAATAGTTTACTATGGCTTCTGAGAAATGTGAATAAACGTGAATAAAATAAGTGCGCAGCAAGTACTTGGTATTCGTCAGTTACTTTGTATTGTAGCGGAGACAGATGTGCCGTGTGACCGACCTCTTGCGTTAGTGTCTTCATCTTTTTTCGTTATTATTTCACCTTTTTATTGAAATGTTTTCTTCTTTTGCCAGCGTAGCAAGCTGTGCCAACCGAGACAACTGAGGTTTTTGACTGAGAGACTGGTGCATCTGCTGAGGTTTCAACTGACGTTTATATTTTGTGCAGGCCGCCTCTACACTGACAGCCGCTCCTGCTGCCCTGCTGACGGAAGCTGCGTTGTCAGCCCCACTGCTGCTGTCCACCACCAGTGTCAGTTCAGTTTGTTGCTTTCACTGTTTTTAGCATTAGTTAAATCGTTGTACACACGGTTCCTGTTTCATTATTTTTGTCTTGGTACTTATTGAATAACCAGAATTTGTTCTTGTAATATTTTATTCAGGAAAATTATCGATGCTTATCTTGTTGATATTGACTATTAGTCCCTAGTGTCCACTCAAATCGTTTCACTGCTATTCCCTACTGTTCACTAATATTGTTGATACTGACTATTATTCCTTATTGTCAATGATATTAGTTCCGTTAGTATTGGGAAAAGTATCACGTAATTCGTCCATTTTACTTTAAATTTTTACGTTATGCCTGGAAAATGATTTGTGCCACAAATTTCAAAAGTCCGATCTGAAAATTTTTAGAATCTAATTGAAAAATATTTTTAGAAATCTTTTAATGTAATTTTGTTTTCGGTCTACTGTCAAGTAAAGATTATTTGTGCTCTCTTCATGACACGAGGGGAAAACATCCCATCTCGGACTAGTAAAACCGCGGTTCGAGTCAAGGCCTTGCAATTGCGGGTGCTTTTACAGACAGAGTATCTTCTCTGGTGATGGTAGAAAACTAAGACTGGTAAAAGATGTTGAAAGGTAAGCCGTTCTTTTCAGTGATATTAAACTTTGCTCCCTTCCATTAGTTCATTAGCCAAAAATAATTGCAGTTGTTTCGTTGAAATCATGTAACTGTCAAAATGGTACGACCAGTAACTATTTTTTAAATAGTCAAAGAAACATTTTAAAATCCTCCTTGAAGACTTTTTGTTATTTTCTTATTATGAGAATTTCTTTTAATGGCATTACGCTTCTTGCTATACATGTCCTGCTCAAGACGTGAACACGTGCACTGGTTGGTGACCCAACAGTGGCCAATGAGAGGGTTTTATTGATGTGGCTAATTCACCGATGGTTACAAACTCAGTTTTCATGAATTCAGAGTGTCCCCAAAAAAATGTACTCATCCTTTAACTGACGATTACTCGTGTATTTTTTGCTTATTTTTCAGGTTCAACTAATTTTTTATGACGTTTGATTGCCTTGAATTTTTTGTTCTTTCATGTGATTGCACTCACTATACTTGAGCCTGTGTCATTACTCACCGACATCAAAACAAAATACGTCAGTATTGGACAGTCAAGGAGTGAGTCCATTTTTGAGATATCCTGTACTTAATCAAAACCAAATGAATTCACGATCCATTTAATGTTTAGAAAATGTTTAAAAAAATCCTTTCTAAAAAGTGTAAAAAATGCAATTGCACGATATTATTTTACCTCTTATGCTAAAATAGTTTTTGGAAAAGTAATGAAATAATTTAAATGCTGTTCATTTATCCAAATGAGCAATTTACCTAGTGGTGCACCTGTCCCAACATGTCGTCAACGTGTTGAGGCCTTCTTTGGTGCACAGGACGTCCCGACCCTCGAGAGACGCTCAGCGGCGTTGCAGTCGCGGGCCCAGGCGCTGGAAGAGCGGGTGCAGGAGGTGCACCAGAGGCGAGCTCAGCTCAACGCTGACATCAGTGACGCGTCTCGGGCTCTAGACCAGGCCCGGGCCCGCTTGGCCAGCATAGAGGCTTCACAACAGCGGTGAGGGCTAGTTTTCTTTGCATGTAGCTTCTCTAGCGGTTAGAGAAAACGGAGACGAGTTGCTGTTGTAAGAGAAACCTTTCTATTTGACTGGCTTGTTCTTGACGGTGAGGAGGTTCAATCTGGGCTAGTTTTCTTTGCATGTAGCTTCTCTGGCGATTAGAGAAAACGGAGACCAGTTGGTATTGTGAAAGATACCTTTCTTGAGGTTTTTTGATTGGTTTGTTCTTGAGGATGAGAGGGTTCTTTCTGTTAGACCTGATAGCTTTCTTTGCTTGCAGCTTCTCTGGAGATTATAGAAAACAGACGAGTAGGTTTTGTAAGGGAAACCCTTCCATTTGATTGGCTTGTTCTTAATTTTTGTCTTTAAGAGTAAAATATTGTGTAAACTAGCACTGAGGGCAGTTGTGACTCTACCCTTGGGTTTTGTGTAAAATTTTCTGTCCGGCCAAGAAGCTTTAATTGCTGAGTGAGGACTCTTCATTTAATCAAACTTGAATATTCTTAGACCACTTGTATGAACAAAAATTTATTCAAACTGAATTACAGTAACATGCTTGATTATTCATTTGGATTTTAATCAATCATAAACAAAACGTGTACTCTGCCATAGTACATCTAGTTGGAAGGCTGCTTTCACAGCGTAATAGAATAATGAATCTACCTTGTAGTTGTGGCACAAGTTACTGACTTAGCTGACTAAGATGTCTGGAAATTCCTTGGGAAATGGTATCGATGCGGCTCACAGTGTTTGTTACATGGCTTAAAGACATGGCTGCAAAAGATTGTGGGTCTCAATTACTGCAGAATTGGGCATTGGTGAAGTATATTAGACCACCTGTGATCCGTTAAACCACTGTCATACAAGATAAATTTTAGACCAAAAAAGCAGACCTCTCTTTCTTTGAGCACTGTCTTCTTTTCAAAAGGAGTCATTGCTTAACGAGGGAAGCTAAAAAGCTGTAAAATACACCTCTCTTCCTTCGAGCACTGTTGTCTTCTTTCAAAAAGGAATCTTTGTTATATGAGGAAAATTGTAGCCCTGTGAAGCAAACCTCTCTTTTTTCATGAATTGTTATCTTCGTTTTAAAAGCTCCACAGCTAGACGAGGTTAATAAATAAGTGAAATTCAAACCTCTCCTTCAATCACACCAGTCATCTTCGTTTGAAAAAGCTCCACTGCCATAGAAAGGTAAAGCAAACCTCCCCTTCATGCATTGATTGCTGTCTTTTCAAAATTTCCAGAGCTAAACGTGGAAATTATGTAACTGTAACGCAAACTTCTCCTTCAAGTACTCTCTTTTTCGAAAAACCCCACTGCCATTGAAGGGTAAAGAAAACCTCTCCTTCTTCATGCATTGATGACTTCTTTCAAATGCTGCACAGGTAAACGGGGGAATTATACTGTATAACTGTAAGGCAAACCTCTCCTTCATGCATTGCTGTCTTCTTTTCAAATGCTGCTCAACTAAGCATAGAAATCATTGAGTTGTAAGAGTTAAATTTGGTGCGTGTGGCAGCAGGGAGAGCCTGCAGGAGCTGAAGAGGCTGGTGAGGGAGGCAGAGGCGGTGAAGAAGGCGCGGCAAGACCTCAAGCAGCGCCACCAGCAGGAGGCACAGGCTCTCCAGCAGGAGCTCAAGTGAGCGATTTTATCCTTTTCTTTCCCCTGTTGTTTTAGGGGAAGCTTCCCTATTTCAGGCGAATGTCTTTTAGAAGGATTTTATCATTTTCTATCCCCGCGATTTTTTAGAAGAAGCTTCTCTATTTCAGGCAAAAGTTTTTGTAGTTTTTCAATCCTGAATTTGTTGACGTCTAAGAAGAGCTTGATATCGACGTATGGACTTGACTGTCGCTGTTTTTTTTAGTAATTTAGTCATCTTTTGGACGAGATTACTCGTCACACTCTTTGAAAAAAAATTAATCATGCGAGAACGAGTTGGCTCGTCCGTGCCGGACAAGTGGTCAAAGTAACGAGTTGAATGCTATTCTAATAATCGCGCCTGGGTCAAGCCAAACTCTTCAACACATCCATTGTTTGACGTATTGAATATCCCTGGATTTTTACATTAATTTTTTTATTCTGATTTTTTTTTGCCATTTTATCCCTAGTTAGTGACAACTTCTACAAAAACATTCAAGTGCCAAGCGAACTTGACAGAAAATGGTTGAAATGATTTTTAAGTGTTGGTACCTACTGAGCAATTCATTATTTAGGAATCAAACAAATTATAGTGCGGCATCACTGCCAGGAACTTAATGACGATTTTATTGCTCCTGATTAATTTATTAGTGTTATATGCAATATAATGATTACTTGTGGCTATTTTTGAATATATCTAGCTTTCGTAGCATTATGGTGCTTGAAGCATTCTTACTTGTATTACAGTCGAGATATATTTGGCTCAATATCTAAATGGGGCCAAATTTATTTCTAGACTGTGTCAAATTTGCCTTGATGGTGCCAAATTTGCATGTGCAGGGTACTAATCATGCAGACGATTCCAAATAGGTATGTTAATGGTACTAGATTTTTATCGAGACTTTGCCAAATTAGATCTACGTAGTCCTGAAAATCTATAGGGTTACTAAATATATAGGCGATTTCAAATTTATACCTAGATTGTGCCAAATATATACATGAAGAGCGCCAAATTTTTCTTGAACATGCCAAATTTATTTCTTGATCGTGCCAAATTTTTATCTATACGGTCCCAAATTTATATCCAGGTCGTGCTAAATTAATACATATCTTGACAGTGCCAAGTTTCGAACCTTCAACTCTCCACACTTAAGTGACGATCAGTGAAGTTCACAGGAACTGACGTAGCGTAACTACATTTTTCTGTTCTTGAATTGCTTACATTATTCCTTAAAATATCTTACACATTTAAGATTCCTGGGCATGCAGTTGGTAGTATGCTGGTGTAACTTTACTCTTTATTATTTTGCAAGTCTAAGATTTTACCGGAGCTGCTATGATTGTTGCTGCTCGGTGTGGGGGTCATACTTAGGCTGCAAAAATTGCATACGCCCCAGCAAAATCATTTGATTGTGTCTTCACAAGCTTAACACGTTGATCGTGATGGGTTAAACTGAAGTTCAATATTCAACTTCAATTCAAAGTCAATTGTAGGGCAAATACGTCGAGTGTCCTAACCCACAAATCAGAGGTCAAAACTGGAGAGTGGATTAAGTGATGATTTCACCTTATAGCGGCGTAGATGTCTTTCAGGCAGAGTGACCCCTCAGGGGGATACAAATATTGTATCTATGGGAATTAGCGCTCTCAGGGGGACAATGTAGGGCCCGAGCTAAACGCTTTCTTTTTGTTAAAATAACATAAGTTTTTATTTTGTTACGGACTAATTTTTTTTCGGTTCACTGCTGTCCTGTTTTTCAACACCTACTACTTTCTTCTTCAACTTTGATCTTGTTTCATGAACTTCTTTCTCATCTTACTGTTTCTATGCCCTTTCTGCAGAGATTCCCCGTTCCCGTAAGTCCATACTAAATGGTGCCTCCTTCCTTTCTCTCTTTGGATCTCATTTGTTGAGGATAGGGAGGCTTAAACTGACTAATAATCTAATCTAATCTTCAGGCAGAGTGACCTAGTTAGTTCAGTTTCTAGTTAGCAACTTGGCTAGGAAAAACCAGTTGGGCAACCCTGCGATGAACACCACACTTCAAACTTGAGTGTCCTAAAATTTTGTGTTTTGTGGGTTAGGCCACTCTGCATATTTGCCTTCCAATTATAGTAAGCAATTTTGATGATAGCATACATTAACTGGAACGTGCCTTCATTTAACTTCAATTGAGTATTTAGGAAAATTGGGTTGGTGACCACTGGTCGGTTAGCAGCACTGTGTGAAAATTCCCTCCTTGTACACCGGCGGCTCACATCTCGACCAACGTGAGACTCCTGAGCATATGACATCCCTTCATAAACTTAACACGTTTTTTTGTCGAAGGACCCACCGGTGGTCACGTAAGTTTCATTATGCTGCTGACCGACCAGTACTCACCAGCCTTATTTTCATAAATACTTAATCAAAGCTAAATGATATGATCTAGTTAATGTATGCTATTATTTTCAAAACGTACTAAAATTTAATTTCAATATGAATTGAACATTGAACTTCAGTTTAACTCATCGCAGGGAACATGTTATAGAGTGGGGCAGTTAAGTGTTAAGAACCATGTCCCCACAGCGCGCTGGAGGAGGAGCAGAGGAGAGGCGTGCCGGCAGCAGCGCAGGCGGCGCTGGAGCAGCAGGCGGAGCAGGAGCGGGGCCGCCACGCGCGCTCCAAGGAGGCAGCGGCAGCCGCCGCCCGGCGCCTGTACAGGCTGCAGTACGCCTGGGATGATGTGCCCGGCCGGGCGGAGCTCGCCCAGTACCGCCACCGCCTCGCTGAGCTCACGCATCTCAGTGAGTTGGTCCTTCTGCTCTTGGGATCACATTCTATGGGGGGTGGACAGCCTTGAATCTCAGTGAGTCGGTCCTTCTGCTCTTGGCGACACGAGCTCACCCTTCTTAGTGAGTTGTTCCTTCTCTTAGGAACACAAGTTGTTGTTTCTTCTCGTAGGAACACGAGCTCACGCTTTTTAGTGAGTTGTTCCTTCTCTTAGGAACATAAGTTATTGTTTCTTCTCTTAGGAACACGAGCTCACGCTTTTTAGTGAGTTGTTCCTTCTCTTAGGAACATAAGTTGTTGTTTCTTCTCTTAGGAACACGAGCTCACGCTTTTTAGTGAGTTGTTCCTTCTCTTAGGAACATAAGTTGTTGTTTCTTCGCTTAAGAACACGAGCTCACGCTTCTTATTGAAGTG
Organism: Platorchestia sp. MABIK; assembly: GCA_014220935.1. NCBI lineage: Eukaryota > Metazoa > Arthropoda > Malacostraca > Amphipoda > Talitridae > Platorchestia > Platorchestia sp. MABIK. The sequence continues at coordinate 45,130 of JACJUY010001948.1, forward strand.
TTTATTCTCTTGTGATCACATTTTATGAGGTTTGAGGGCCTTAAATCTTTGTAAGTTGTTTCTTCTCTTGGGAACACGGACTCACACATCTTGGTGAGCTGTTTCTTCTCTTGGGAACACGGACTCACACATCTTGGTGAGCTGTTTCTTCTCTTGGGAACACGAACTCACACATCTTGGTGAGCTGTTTCTTCTCTAGGGAAAACGTTTCATGGGGTTGGGCAAGCTTAAACTAACTTATCTGATTTTAATCCTGGTGGATTATTTAGCTGGACTAATGTGCATTTTATGAAGATTGAGAGACTTAAACTTACTTTTTAACTAAAAGGAATCTTTGAGTTGTGTGAGTGAACTGCTGCACAGCAGTGAGTTGTGTGCCTTCCTGGACTGATTTTCTGGAGCAACACGGTGAAGTTTTCCAGCGTAATAATGTGAAAAGATTCAGGGGGTAATGCAGCTCGTAAAATAACCCTAACCCTTCCACTTCCGTCCTCATTCTTTCTCAACACGCCTGTCATTGTGCTTAGCAAGTTAGGTTTCTTTTAATATATCATTAATTTCAAATTGAATTTGAAAACCTGTTTCGCTTGTGTGCAGTGTCGACTAGCGAAGAAGAGACTCAAAAATTCAACTCCTTGTTCGAAACTCTACGGAGCTCCCGCCTCGTTATGGAGCGACACCTCAAGCTGCTCAACGATGTCTCCGACAGCCTTCATCAGTCAGTGCTCGCACACAACCACTTCTTAAAATGAACAAAATTTTAGAAACTTCCTAGATGCATCTCGTTCTATTAAAACTCTACTTCTTAAAATGAACAAAATTGAAGGTTCTTAAATGCAAATAAACAAAATTTAAGAAGGTACCTAGATACATCTCGTTCGATAAAAAATTCCTCGATTAGAATTAGATTTCTTCTATATGAAATATACAATTGAAATTAAATAGAGACTTCTTTTTACGCTTTAACTGTGATTTGAACTCACCGATGCACACGAAGGAGATTATCATAATGCTTCTGACCAACCAGCAGTCATAAACTCAATTTTCACACATACCGAATGAAAACCAAATGAAGGTACGATCTATTTAAGGTTTGTTGTTTTCAAAATTTATCTCTAAAATTAATTTTAATTCGAGTTGAATATTAAACTTCAGTTTAACCCATCGCAATCAACGTGTCAAGGGAGAATTGTGAATGAAATAGAGCGTTTCAGAATGATTCCGTTGTGCGAGGGAAGTACAAAGATATTCTCAGGGGAAAGAGTAAAGATACGATTCCTGAGATGCTGTGCAGTGCTTCTTTTCTCCGTGCAAACGTTGTGCATCAAACGGCGAGTCTGTAATTTTTCGTATTTCAAATACTGCTTACTTATGATCGCTTTGAGCCTGTCTAAATTGGAAGGTATTTAGAGTTAGGGTGCCGTTACTACTTCCGCCAGACTGTCTTTGTCATTTCGTCATGAGGGGGAATTTTTACGTCGCTTGTATTCTATGTAAGTAATGTTTTTCTTACGTTGGCCTTTGTTAAAACGAATGTTTTTCGCAGTAATAGTACTTTTTCAAGTGATATTTCTTTTCTCATGGTGTATTTTTTTCTAGTAGAAACTTATTTGTCGGAGCAATAATACAGTTTCAAAGTATTCCCATTTCTTATAACAGTATCTAACCAAGTCCTAATATTTTCCCTAACAAATATTTCGTAAAAATATTTCCAAAATGACAAAGTTACTGATGCTTTATTCCAAGCACCTTTGAATATTTGCGCTTGTTTTTTCTGCACATACGTTGTAAATTGTGTGTAATTGTAATTATACGGAATTGTTATGAGTCTTTTGGCGGCATACTTCAATGGGAAAATTCACACACTGCCTGTTGAGTGCGCATGTTGATGACTTAGTACTATAAGTACCTAGTGGTACAAATGTGCTCATTTACGTACTCATCTGAATGTGTTGCACTTAAGTTAGTGCACTCCCTTCAAAGTTAAACTTGGAATATTATCGTGCACACTTCTTAAAAAGGAAAGAAATGTATTCAAGCAGTAGAGTTGGCGTTTCAATTCTGCTACTTACAAATTACTGAACCAACCGTGGCGACCGCGCACACGTATTCAACGTGTTAAACGGCTTATATTACATAGTATGCAATATTCTGAACAGTAGTCTGAAAGGCAAATTTGTTCCTACGTCTGCTAACCAAACGGCTTTCTACCTTCACAATGCTCCTCGGTACACATTTTTCGAGTTGAGGTTGCTAACGAAAACTTGATCTTTTTATATTTGTGTCATGTCTTGGATGCTTGAATGATTCGCTAAACTTCTTTACTTTGTAACGAATTCGGTTCATAGCGATGATAGATGTCACATGAGCGAGTGATTCTATTCGGTGATGGAGAAAGAGTGTAGGGATGAAACATTTGTCTTTTGTCTGTGGACTTGGACCTATCTGGGGAATACATCTGCTCTATCTATAGGAATTAGCGCTCCCTGGAGGAAGGCATGAAGTCCCTGAGCTTAAGGTTAGGTAGGTCTTCCTATTGTTTGAATAGAAAAAAATTTTTTTTGTTGCGGACCACCTTTTTTCGGTTCAATGCTATCCTTCTTATCATCGCCTATCACTTTCCTCTTCAGGTTTTGTCTTGTTTCAAAAGCTTTTTTACCCTTGCTGTTTCAGGCGCAGAGTATATTGGACCACACCTTGTGCATAGATCCCAGTCTGAAAGGTACCTTCCTTCTGTGAAAACACCTTCATTGTAGTTATTTAAACGAACCCATAATCTAATCCGCGACGTTGTTTTTGTGAGCAGAACTCAAGGCAACCCTGAACTGAGAAGCGTCGTGGTGAAGAGGACTGATCGAGAGCTGCAGAGGCTGATTGACATCAAGGCTGAAGTACGACAACTTGGGGCCATAGGAATAGCGTTAATCGAGCAGTGTGTCATCTTTTTTATCTCATCTACTTTGAACTTGTTCATTAGGGACAAATTTTGCAATTGTGTGGATTGGATATTTGTATCATAATGCATAGAACACGTTTTTCGAAAACCCTCTTCAAGCTCTGGTGATTTTTTGAAGGTGGAACAAGCGGGTGTCGCCCTCAACGTCGTACGAACTTGCATTGGTGATAGCTTGCGTTAGATTTGGATCGTTAACTTCTTTACTGCTGCTGGTGCAAGATTGCTGTCCTGAAGAGGCTGGAGAGTTGTGGTAGGATGCTAATATTTTGCCATATATTCTGTGTATCAAAGGTAATCAACGATGAGAATTTTTGTTTTAATGAAAATCTTTTTCGAATCTATTACTCCATAGATCATCCGACCATGAGAACCCGTTCTGCATTTTCATGAAAATGAAATAAATCTAAATGTTCTCTTTTGTCTTGAATCTGAAAATGGCTCCATAGATGACGTTGTCTCATCTGAATATGATCATGTTGAAAGAACTCGCCTATCTGAGTATTGCTAGTATGAATCGAATCGCCAAATTTGTGTGTCCAAATGTGGTCGAATTATCTAGGGTGTAACTGAAAAAAATGGATAGAATTTCCAATTTGGACATAAGAAAGATTCAGTCATGTCGATCATTAAAATTTGTCGCTCTTATTATTAATTTGAATCAAAAATCGCATTAGTGGAATCAGTAGGACTAATTTTCATTTTTATAGGTCCTCAATGTACACATAAGATGAAGTATCATTAAATGTCAAATGTAGTTCATGCTGTGAAAGTTTACCATTTGTTAAATTCCTAGAGTTTAAATTAAACTCATTTAGATAATGTGTTAAATCGCTTGTATTACATAGTATTCAATATTCTGAATGTTTACCTGAAAGGTGGATTTGTTCCTACGTATGTTTACCTCCTAACGGCTTGTGGTCACCGTGGCCGAGTGGTTAAGAACGCGCCCTTCATGGGAAGGTGTCGGCAGTTCGAATCCTGGCAGTACCGTCCGGTGTTTCTCCCCGCTGGGAAAAGGGAGAACTCAGTCAAAATTCCCCTCTCCACCCCAGGTGTCGGAAATGGGTACTGGCTTGACCGGGGGTAACCGTCATTGCGTCCTGGTGTTGGTTATAAGGCATTCGAAAAACCAATGTACAAGATGATATGTGTAAAGATTTGACTTGGATTCTGGATCCAGGTGGTACACCAAAGGCTTTTCGAACAAGAACGTCTTTATTATTCAGAAGGAACAGGAACTTCAATTTTCCTTTCACAAACACAGGATACAATCCGGCCACTAAACAGGAACACATTAGTTGCCACCAGAATACTGTAGTAGAAGATTACAGTTGATATCGCTCACTCCACGTAGTTTCCTCCGCACACTGACTAGGTCCAGGAACATGACCAGGCGCAGGTTGACGTAGTACCAACAAGAGGACAGTGCTACGGCCTAGCGTCATGGGAGCTACGTGTCAACAGAGAGAGCGATGACGTCCGAACGCCCGCCGATTACAACTACGTATGACTTACAGCGCCCTCTAGGGTTAATTGTACTTACTACATTACAATATGTAGCAGGCTTGATTGGAATAAAACATTCTTTATCCTTTCTACTTTCACAGGCTATCCGCGAAAAGGAGAAGGTGGAGAGCGTGCGACAGGGCGTGAACTCGCGGCTGCAGACGCTGCAGGAGACAGCGCGCCTCTACACCCGCACTGGCCAGAGTCTGCTACATCACCTCGCCAAGAACCAGCTGCTGCTGCAACGCTGCTCGCCTGCTGCTACAGAGTCTGCAGCTCGGTAGAAGGGCTCGTCACTGAGAAACGTGCTTTCTTATTTTGCGAGCGAGCGAATGCCTTCTACGCTGTTTCTTCTTTGTCTCGACTTTTTTTCTTGCCTAACTTGCTGTTTCTATACGAAGGGGATTCTGTGTGGGAATACATTTTGTACGTAGATTCCCCGTTCTCTACAGTTCATAATAAATGGTGCCTTCTCTTCGCTGTGAAATGTGAAATAGAAGTTGCTGTGTAGAATATCTCATGCGCAATGACATCATTCGTCCCAATACTTCATCTGGACCATATTTACTGTGTAAAGAGGGTTAACACCAAAAGAAGACCTTCTCACTCTCATTCGGTGTTATTATTCATGTTCTCACCTACAATTTTGATGTGAACCTGTTCATTTGGTTATAAAGTGTGCAAGGTCCCTGCGAATTTACGCTCAATAAAGCAATGGAAAGACTTTACCGAGAAGTTGAGCCTATTTCCAATCGTGGACTTGATTTAACACTTCTCACTTGTTGAATTGCTTGAGCAATTTCCAATCGTTGACGACAAGAAAGCTTCTCGTGTCATATTCCTCCTTACATGTCGCTCGCAGTGAGGTACTTTATTGCTACTCATAAAAATGATGATTCTTTGTGTTGGGTGCTGTTAAAGTTTGCGTAAATGCGGTACTAAGGTCGCTCATTAAGTAGCCATGATGCCAAAGACTTCCATTTAAGGTTACTATACACGATACTATTCATTTGTGATAATTTTATTCATTCACAATGGTTTTAATTTTTTCTTGCGATATGTGTTTCACTGTCATTCTCTTATAGGATTTATTGTTACTTTGTTGTGTAGACAAATTTGTTTTATTTTGTATCTATTATTAATTATTTTTTAATTATTGTATGAGTTATTGAATGAAAATGATTACTAGCTTTATGGAAAACAAACGCAGGCTGTTTTGAAATAAAATGCATTCCAGAAAACACTGTGACAGTTCTGCTTCTTCCTACAGCGTCTCGTCCCTCGTTCATCGAAAAGGATATTGATGTGAAAATGTATAAACAATGTTTAACACATTGACTGCGATGTGACCCACCGGTGGGTCGTGTTTAAGTTTTTCCTGCTGTGAAATGACTCATCGATGGGTCGTTTGAAAAAGTTTTAACAATCTGTCAAAATTTGTAGCATTTATTGGACTCAGTTAGTGTTTGGTATTTATAAAATTCCTTGCAACTTGAGAACTTGAATTTGAGTTGAATACTGAACTTCAGTCCTACCCATAGCAGACAATGTGTTAAGAATGCGAGAAAAATAAGTGGCTTTTTTCGCCCCACACCGGTAACACGACATTACAGTATCAATTTTTTGCATTTGAAAGTAGAGCTTCCGAGAAGCAATGAAGATTAACACGATTCAGCTACGTAGGTGTTCGTCGTGGGCCCGATGCGCTCACAACACAATCTTAATTACCAAAAAATGCAACTTTTAAAGCTTTGTGGAAGCGAACTTTGAGTTAAAAAATTCGAGTATTTTTCTCACAAGAGACATGTTGTAGTGGGAATTATACTGCGCGTAATGATATGAATACATGAATTTAGATGAATTCGACGTATATTTATTATTTATTTATTTATTTATTTAGGGTCTGCATTTAGGACATGAAGTAGAAAATGCTGAAGTTGTTCTCAATTCTGTCGATTTTTTTAAATGCAAGAGATAAGCATTATTATTCCGTGGGTTGTCGGAACTTCATCGCGTGAAGCAAATAGAGTGGAGTTTTCACATGGAAATTTTCTACATTTAATGCGCAGACTTGAAATTAGATGAGCGCGAGTTTAATTTTTTCATGCTAATGTCTTGAAAAATCATCAGGACAGCAGTATTTTGTATCAGAGGACAAAGAAAACAGAGGACATATAGGATACCACAGAGGACATAGGATACAATAGGTTTACGTAGGTTAGATAGGTCTGTGTTTACTGTGCTGTGGGGACTAGCGGCCTCCGGGGGGAAGCTAGAATATTCCCTAAATCACGGAATTCGAGACTCGTGTCTTTCGTGCCCACTTCGCTCCTTTCCGTTTTCGTGCCTTTTACGTTGTCTCTTCTTTGTCTTAACTTTTCTCCCCTGACTTGCCGTTTCTACGCTCAAGGAATCCTGTGTAGGAATGTGCTTTGTACGTTGATTCCCCAATCCCAATTGTCCATAATAAATGGTGCCTTCTCTTTGCTCTCTTGAGATCGGCTTTACTGTAACTAGGAAGTCATAAATTAACTAATAAAATTATAATAAAGCAGCGAAAAAAGGATAAAAATCTAATTTTCCCTACACCTATTGAAACAGATACTGAACTTAACGTTGTTTTCGAGCTAACAGAATTTTTGAAATTTTATGTTGAGCTCTAAAACTATCCGCATGTCGAATCGGTAAAAAAAGTGAATGAACTCTTCTATTGTCTCCAACTTTCCGTCACTCTTCAGCGTATGTCATGCAGCATGATTGCTGCTATTGATGGTTTTAACCGTGAGTCATCATCAGTATCCGACAGACGGAAGGTTGAATGCTCTGCCGACCTTTGAGTTACACGGTAGCATCTTAAACGACCTTGCACGGGTAAAATTAGCCCCAGCAATTTCCGTAATACGATACTTGAATAGAGCTACAAATAACCGAGACTTGTTTTTTTAACAAAGTTGAGGTTCGCCTTAGATTTAACTGGAAGATTGGAAGACGGCTGTACAGTTCAGTTTTCGTAATTATGACGAGTTCAGAAAATGCCTGTCCATTAACCCATCCGTCATCATTGAGTTGATTGGCACCTGTGATGACCCCGGCGTTAGGTGCCGATGCCGAACTGAAGTGTCACGTCGAACAGCAGCAATTATCTAGAAGAAAAAAGGATGCCTGGATTCCATAACCCTAATGTAAGCTTTCGGACTGTCCAAGAATTTTAAAATTGTTATTGAACGCTTATGCTCAGTAATCAAAATATTAATTAAGTTTATTTCTTGCTAAGAAAATTTCACTCGACTTCTCAGCATGTTTACATGAAACATAAAATTTTTATATTAGTATGCAGGAAGCTTGGATTGAACATTTTTTCATCCTAATGTATGAAAGTTTCCTCGAGGAAAGCGGTTTTTCCCCCGCTGCGAGATTAGTGTGCTCTTAATTAATAATCGCAGGACATATTTCGTTGATGTGACAATGTATCAAAATCTGCGTGTGCAGATTTGGTAAGAGTTTATAGGTTTTTAAATTTTGTTCCAAGATGAAGTATATAATGAGGACAGTCAACTCAGAAGACATTTCTGAGTTGACTTGCGCTTGCGTGCGATTTTCCTAGCGCACTCGCTTGCGGTTTCCCGCAACCGTACTCGTTTATCACGAGTACAAAAGTAAATTGTAAATGGCATCGAAATATCGAAACTGAACGAGCATCATACCTTCATCTAATGAAATTTAAAACGAAGGAAAAGCCAACACATTATAGTTTGAAATAATATATTAGTAATCAGACAACACACACTACAATTAGTGCTACACGGAATAACTTCTCAGAAGCATATTGGCTTTCGACGCCCTTGTAGTGACTGAGATATATGGCACATAATGTCTTTTGCAGCAGTCTTATTGGCCAGCACCTATGCAAAATAATAGCTTTTGAAGCCGTCATATTGGCTGGGAGACGTGGAACAAACTGGCTTTCGGAACCGTCATATTGGCTTATATTTATGAACCATACGCCATTTTAAAACCCTCATTTTAGCTAGGATAAATGAAATATTTTGCCCATGAAAGCCCTCATATTAACTGTTTTTCATGAACCATATTGCATTTCGAAACCGTCGTACTGTCTGAGGTGCATGAAACATATTGCCTTCTGAAATCGCCATATATTGCCTGGGGCTTATAGAACATATTGCTTTTTGAAGTCGGATAATACCTAAAATATTTGGAACATATTGATATCTGAAGTCACTATATTGGGTAGGATATTCGGTCCTCTGGAGTCGTCATATTGGCAGGGAAATTAAAAACATATTGCCATCTGATGTTATAGTTATATTGGCAGGGATATTGGGAGCATATTGCCATCTGGAATCATATTTCAGGGATATTGGGAACATATTGCCATTTCATGTTACCATGTTGGTTAGAATAAATGGAACACACTGCCATTTGAAGTCGTCATCTTGGCTGGGATATAAGGATCAAATTGCCCTTTGCACTCCCCATGTTACAGACGCAGTCGATGAATATTTCCAACATTGTGTAGTTGGCACACCTATGGATCTTGTTGGCATGAATATTTACGTACATTGAAAAAATATATCTATGAATTCCTATGATTAATAGTGTTTAACCTTAAAACTACGATGAACCTTGCAAGACACTGACAAAGGCCGCGAGTTTGCTCCACTACCGTAATATATGGGCTCTCTTCTTAACTTCTAATGTTTTAATGCTAAGAGCGTCAGAAATTATGAAAAATTAACAATTTTACATTGTAATCTGAAAATGAGAACATTATAATTTTGTTTGCTTGACATGGTAAATTTAGGAAGAAATCCCTAGCTTTGCGACGTTCGAATAAAATAAGAATTTTAAAAGCCCCGAATGTGTAATGAATTCAAATGATATACGATTCTGAAAAATTCCCAGTTTTGCCAATTAAACTCATATCAAAGGACATGAATTTAACAAATCCCTAATTTTGCGATGTCAAATGATACAAGATTGTAAAAATCCGCAATTTTTCTATTAGGTCAAATGATATTAGGTTACAAAAATCTTTAATTTTGCGATGAGGTTAAATGACATGTGATAATAAAAAATCCGCAATTTCACGATGTTCTCTAAATCTAAATTTTTACGATGGGGTCTTATGATACATTATTAAAAATACCCAGTTTTGTAATGGTGCACAATGATTCAAAATTAGATACAAAGCCAATGGAACACTGAAGTCTAGCAGCACAAAATGAAAAAAAATGACTAAAATTTTTATAATGTCTTAGTCCTAAATTCGACTTCACTTAATATGTTCTTCGCTACAAACACAGATGGTCAAGAGACACATTATAGAATAAGTCCAAGTCAACAAGAAGAGCCTCGACTGCAGATCAAAAGATGAGTGACGGAAATCAGATTGATGATGACATAAGACTAAAATAATACACTAAAATATTCGACTACCCCCTAGAATAGTTTACACTTAAGATGTTATTTCCTAAACGTCATGGAACGAGGGAACAATAATAATAATAACTTCTTCGCCTGAGTATTTTTTTGACATGTGTTTTAAGTTACATAATTCTGCAATGAACACCATGTATAGCGAGCTACTGGCTGAGGTAATAAGTGCCACAAGTATTACAAGCATTCATGGTCAATTTTTGCGAGTCTTTTTTTTAAACACAAAACATGTTATAGAGAGCTTCCTGACACAGATACCTGGCAGCAACTGGCCTTAAAAGCTTACTTTTAACATATAATCTCAAAGAATATAGGTTGAGTATAAAAATTATTTCACAATCTTTACACAAGAAGACGACTAAAATAATTCATTTATGAAATGAATATTTTATTAGATTGCCACTTCTAAAGAGAAACCGGTTGCAGTAAGTCATGATATTTAGTTGCTAAGTTCAGAGGAATAATTGTCTTTGAATGTCTGGAATGGTTAACAAAGAAATGGGGAATGGCTTTGCCATCATTGCTGATGTTTTTTTCTGGGGACGCTTGACTTCGAACTTTATTCGAGCTTACCATCGAAACTCAAATATAGAGCATTTTTCTTATTTACAACTTATATTTAGTGGTATCCAAGCTTTGGTAACTTTGAAACTCTCCTCTACTCGGGAAATGTTCATTATCACTTTGGATGAAAAAAGTACAGGCAGAAGAAGCAAACGTAGGAACAGCATTTGAAATGCCTCACTATCCAGTCACCCGTTTCACGATATATGCAAGTACCAAAACAAATAAACATCACGAAAAATTTTGTTCACAGTGCAGTAAAACGTAAAGTATGTAATTAACTTGACCAGAAATATTGCATTACACTTTTTGGGAACAGCAATATCACGCTATGAAAATAAGTGTTTCAAATTTCAAATCAAAACAAACAGAGTAAGTTTTCATTCAAGCTGTCTGAAACCACATATTTGAAATCCTCTAGGCGTCCGAGGCACTCTGAAAAAAATTGTTGATATCTTACGGGTGTTGTCTAGAGGTATTATTGTTGAGCCTTCAACACGCGCTACACGTAGCCAAATGGGGACAGTTGGAACCTTGGCATTGGCTTGCATGTATATCGAAAACGCAAGTCTTTTTGAGTTCATTCAAGTTGCTTGAAATAGAAATGAAATATTGTAGGCTCGGAACGCAAGGGAATTTAATTTAAGCGTGGTTTTACAAACGTTTTTGGATATCATTAGCCCCTGAGACTTAGTCGAACTGCGTGCGCGTTAATATCCAAGACGTTCAGCACCGCAAATGACGTTTACTTGGAACAACGCTCTTCCCATGCAGGGTTTCAGCATAGTTCCCAGCAATGCATAGTGTGGTTAACATTTTCATAAGAGGAAGCACCGCGTTACTATTTCGCGTCTAAGTTACATATTGATTCTAGACTCTTGCCATGAATTAGAGGGTATAAAAATAATGATGGGTGAATTGAATTCAAAGAAATTTTTTGAGATAATTTTAAAGAGTTTTACGACAAGGCATGGACTCTAGGGATACAACTTCTCTGGGCTCTATATTTTTCACTGGAAAATTGTCTCTGCTTTGCCCGGGAAGAATGTCTTTGCTTTGAATGGTTGGAATGTCTTTGTATTGCTTGGGAGGCATGTTTTTGTTTTGCACTAGATCATCTTTATTTTGCACAAGATCATTTTTTTTTTGCACAGGAGAAATGCGTTTGTTTTTCAAAGGAAGAACCTCATTATACTGCACATGAGAAATACGTTTGCTATGCAAAGGAAGAACATCATTGTTTTGCACAGAAGGAACACCTTCGCATTGGACAGGACAAATGTCTTTGTCTTGCACAGGAATAATGTCTTCAGTTTGCAAAGTAGGAGACGGTGACTCGAAGGTGGCATTCACGATACCGTGGGCATAGGCTGCCACAAAGTCTCCGGTGCCGTCGCCATGGTGACCGGAGCGCTGGGTGGCCAGTCCGCCGTTGCATTTCCTGGACGGGGTCTTGACGGATCCCTCGGGGTCGTCCCGCGCTGCCTGCCACAGGTCCTCGCCGCTCGGCTGCTTCTTGTCCTTGTATTTCTGTAGATATTTAAAAGCTAATTATTTAATAATTGGATATGTATCGTTATTTCGTTTGCTTCTTGTCATTGTATTTCTGTGGACATTTAAAAGCTAATTAATTAATAATTATACATATATAATGTTATTTCGTTCGCGTCTTTTCGTTGTATTTCTGTGGGTATTGAAAGGCTTGTTAATTAATAATTATACATATAATGTTATTTCGTGCGCTTGTTGTCCTTGTATTTCTGTGCATATTTATAAGCTAGTTAATTAATAATTATTCATATAATGTTACTTTGTTCGTTTCTTGGCTTTGTATTTTTGTAGCTATTTCAAGGCTTGTAAAGTATTAATTATATATATATAATATGATTTCGTGCGCTTCTTAACGTTGTATTTCTGTGGACATTGAAATGCTTGTATATTAATAATGTTATTTCATTAACTTCTTGTCGTTGAATTTCTATATATGTTTATAGGCCGATAAAACAGTAATCCAAATTAGTTCATTAAGTCATTTTCTTAAGTATACGGCAGGAAGGCTACATTAGGATCATAATTCAATACAATATTGCATGGAAATATTTCGTTTTAAGAAGCCTAAAGTTCTGGTTCTTTAGAGCATTTTAGGCGTTCAGCACATTGCATTACGTTTTGATAAATCAAAAAATATTTTATTGAAAATTTTCACGATTACCGTCAAGGGGATTTACGATGAATCTATAAGAAAGTGCAGCGGTAAATCATTTCGCTTTACTGGGATTTCGTCCCGTTAGTCAGTATATGAGAAATCCCTTGCTGGGTAAAACAAAGAAAGATAAATGAAGATAAATTTTTAAATCGCCTAAGCGATTTAATCGCTTAAATCGCTTAGGCGGAGAAAAATATACATGCAGGCGGTGAAAAAGTTAGACTGGGTCCTGGAGTGAAGAAAGTAGGAAATGGAAAGACCTTTACCCAACAAAACTGAGAAAAAAATAAGAAGTAGAAAACCTTGCCCATCAGAGAGATAGAAAAGTAGGAGAAGGAAAACATTTTAATCGCCAGAAGTAGGACAGGTAAGAGACCGAGAAACTTACCCGCCAGAAGTAAGACAGGTAGGAGACGGAGAAGACAACGCCGGGCTTGCCGAGCTCGCGCACGTCCGGCACAGCGCCCCGCACGGGGTTGGAGTTGGAGCACCAGCACACCAGCAGCAGCGTCTGCCCGACCACGGCGGAGATGAAGTTGCTCATCAATTTGTCGTCTGTGGAACATAATCAAACGCATTTTTGGTGGATACAATGCTGCTCATCAATCCACGAGTTCTTTCATATTGGTTGAAATAGAGTTAATCCCTCAATCCATCGTCTGTGGAACACAATTGGACGTATTTTTGGTGGATTTGAGGTTGCTCTCAACTTCTCGTTCGTAGAACAAAATCGATCGTATTTTCGTAAAGATCGAGTTTCTGTGACGCTTGCTTTGATTTCTGTAAAGTTTAGTTATTTGACTATACTTGAAAATAAAAAGAGTAGATAAAGCTGTCAAATTCAATAATTTTGTGGTCATCACTATATTGCTTTAAACAGTTTTTCATTCCGCTCAACGTGATTAGAAGATGAGGATCTGAATATACAATAGCAAATGGTGAGTTCTTCATTCATTTCGACGGCGTCTCATTTGAACTTTCATTTCCGCATTATCTCAGATCAGTTTTGATTAACTGAGTGTCAAAAATTGAATGGAAATGAGTAACGAAACACATTTTCAGAACTATCAAGTAATGTACTTTTAGAATAATATTGTTTCATGTCAAGTTCTTGACGAGCGTTTGTTTTTTCTCCTCTAGAAAAAATATTCCAGTCTCCTAAGTAATTAAAATAGAAACGTGTTCAGAAACATTCAAAAAACATTTGTCAACAAACCTTTCGTTCACGTCCGCTTTTTCGGAAGGGTTAACCTATCACAGCTCCGTTTTCGATTTTCATCTTCGCGTTGTGAAATATTTCTACTTTATTTATTGTTTCTTATTATTATTTCACAATTCTACGAATTGCAGGAATATTTCTACTTCATTTTCGGCTAATGGTGATTTTCATCATTTTCCGATCCTACGCATTATTTCATAGGTTTCCTCACAAATGAATACAACATATGAATACAACACGCTTTCCACAACATAAACCGCGGGTCAACGCATGACCATGAATAAACTAATCTGAATTTGAATTTTTTTTCTTGGAACCACATTATAACTCGCATCGAATGAACAAAGTTAATCAAATATCAGCATGAGACCGAGCGACTTTGTCAAGCTGGTGTTGCGAAACACAATTTAGGTGCCTGCGGTTGCGTGCGAAGGACAATTTAGATGTCTGCTGTTACGAAGGACAATTTAGATCTCTGCTATTACGAAGGACAATTTAGATGTCTGCTGTTACGAAGGACAATTTAAATGTCTGCTGTTACGAAGGACAATTTAGATGTCTGCTGTTACGAAGGAGAAATTAGATGTCTGCTGTTACGAAGGACACTTTAGATGTCTTCTGTTACGAAGGATGGCTTAGATATTTGCCTTTCGAAGGATAGCTTAGATGTCTACTGCAGCGAAGGGCAGTTTAGATGTTTGTTTTGTTTTTGTTTTTTATACGGGATTCCACTTCTCAAAGCGGTGCCGTATACTATAAAGAAATGTTCTTCATTTTTGGGCAGATTCAAGAATGCCATAAACATTTAAATCCATAGAGTACACTGAAACCCATTTATCATGGCTGCATTTGAGAGTTTTTTTTTCAATTTATACTCTCTGTAAAATAAAAAAAAGTGCATTTACAACGAAGTTAGAGCAAGTCCAGACCCTCTTGACAATAACGTAATTTGAACTTGAAGTCTTACTTCCTTCAAGCTACTTTATCAACCTTATAGCCTACCAAGTATTGTACGAGTCATTTTGCATTGGTTTGCAATAAGTAGGAAAGTTTCCTCATACCAAATCTTGCTGCAGCGTTTGCGTAGGTTTGAACTGATTTTTAGATCTCTGTAAACAATGAAGAGTAGATTTCAATGCAAAACAGCATTTTTCACAAGAGAGTCATACTCTGAAGGCAGTCACTTTCTTTTTGAAACTGAGTCGCTCCGCATTGAAAAATTTATAAACATGCAGTACGTTGGAGTTAACTTCTAATCGCCAAAGTTTCCACTCGAATAAAACATTCATGCTTTTCTATGTAAATTTTTTGGGGGGCTTTACGACAAGCGTTTAAAAAATGGACATGCTTTGGCTTGATTATCAGAATTTTGACGGGCTTGACAGCCTGGCTGGAACGCTGGTATGAAAGTCATTTTGTCATCTTTGGTGATGACAGCATCTGTTACGTGACAGCGCCGCCGTGATGTCGAGATCCTACTGTATTTAGCACAGCTCCCACCAAATGATCTATTCGAATGAAAAATAAGACGATTTATCAACAATAAATTAGTAAGATTAGTAGGAAGAAGTAGAATTTAATTGCCAATTTACCATCAACCTGTATGAGGAAATAGAGAAAATGCAGGATTTAGAAACACAGAAGTTTATTTCGCTCTTGCAAAAAAAGAATGAAGCATGAATGTTTGATTCAATGTATATTTCAGGAAATATTCTGCGATGGCAAACAGAGTGAAGTACATCTTCATAAACGTAAATACGCATGTGTGCGTGAAAAACACGTACCGAGGCTACCAACAGAAAAGCGTATAGATAGCATTCGTCTTGAGCTGCTAACAACGCACTGTAAAATATATCTACGACTCAATAGTTACGTTCACTTGGCAAAAGAGAACAGCAGAGCGACATTTTTATAGAAATAGACTCTCCTCAAGCGCTCGGACTCGATGGCATCGTTTATTTTCGGCTCAATTGAACCCCCAGGTCTCGTGTTTTTATGTCTTTGTTCACCTTCAATGTTGTTAGAGTTTTGTCGGAATACCCAACATGGTCATCAACTAATGATTTGCTTTTTCGTAAGTGATAAGCATGAAATTCACTGGCCTTTTTCGTTATACCGTGAATATGGTTCGAAGAATTAAGTTTGCATGACTTTTGTTTCAGACACAAAGTTTCATTAATACAGCAAAATAGGTTGACGAGACAAGCTTCTTACTCCTACAAATTTTATGGCTTAAATATCTTGTAATTTTGCAAGATATTCATTAACTTGTTTTATTAGCATGTTCAGATTTAACGCATGTGATCTCGGAACCAAAGCAGTAAATCCTAAATTCCCTTCTACAAAACTGTTCTGCTCTCGACTGTTCCCGAAATCATTCTCGGGCACATAACAAACAGATGAAGAATTAAAAGAAAACAGTTTTAAAAATCTAAGCTTTAGCAATCAAGAACTCTATCTGTGCTACTTGTCTAAGATAGTTGTCAATTCGAATTTATTCAGAAACAAATGAAACCGTGATCTTTTCTTTTGAGTAGATTTAATGAAATTCACCCTTTTTTCTGTACCTTTGATTTGTACGGGAATATTTAAACATGTATATATAGTTGCAACAGAGTCATATTGATTAAGTAAACCCTGCAGCGTCTGTAAAAATTCGACTATGTGTTCAAGCCCACGAGGGAGGCTTTTTCGACAGTTGTAGGTTAAATGAAACATAAGACAAAGTTCTTCAACAAACATGAACCAATTAAACTGAAAAACAAAATTTCCCAATAAAATCTTTCGTAGGTTCTCCATATTCCAATTGCATTTGTGTGCAATTATAATTACAATGCCATCAACGACGAGAAATACAAGTGTACAAATACAAAGAGAAAGGAACTTTTCTTACCTGGTAAGAAGAATTGATCGAGAGACTTCCAAACGCCTCGCCACAAGTTGACGGTGGCAGCGAAGCAGAAGGCGTAGAAGCATAACTCAATGGAGACTTTAAAGAACAGATGACGCAGCGATTTCAAGGCGCTGTTCAGCATCGGTCGAGTAAGAAATGCGACCACCGAAATCGACGCTCCGATGATCTGCACGAGTGAGATGCAAGTTATAGACGATCATTTCAGAATAGGGTTATGTTTGATAATTGAATTTGAATTGAATCTCCTCTGTTTGATAGCAGACTGTGTATAAGAGGAATAATAACACCGTTTTGCCATAATTTTGAACTATTATAGAAATAATGAATGTTGTATCATTCCAGTACCGAAATTCCATCCGGTACCTCTTTCCACATGTCACGGCGATATCAAGGTTTGTATTCATGCCTTTTCAGTACTTAGGCAATTTTCTTCTCGTTCTCCATTCTTATCGAAAGTTTTGACAAGAAGTATAATTTACGAACGCTGACTCCTCAAAAAACTTAAATTTAAAATTTTTTAGGAACACAGTAACCAGTGTTTGTGTTAACGTGTTAGCTTCTTTCGCGAGACCGGGAGTCATTAGTCAGGAAGAAAAAACGAGACTACAAATGATACATGTCATTTAAAATTATTATTCGTTTACCATAATTAGCACTTTTGGTCAGCACCTGTGAAAATTTTGATTGATAGTACGAATTGAGACTTTTGTTGTCGTGAAAAAAAATTTGGCAGTTAAATGTAGATGTGAGATACCGTGGATTTTATAGCGTCAAAATTTGTCATTTCGAATAACTGCAAATATTGAATATCTTCATTTCAAAATTTCGATCAATTGCACCGTACCTCCCAATCGATAAAAGTTTGAAAAACATTTTTTTAAATTATTAAGTTCAGCGATGATAAGCCGGAATTTCAGTCTATGAATATTCATAAAAAAGAACTGTTTAAAATCCTGAGAACAGACTTGTGCAATCTTTAAAATGCCCGAATTTAACCTTATTATTTACGCCGTTTGAGAAAAACCAACTCTCAAGTGTCTAATTGAAGAAAACGAACCTTAACAAATTTTTTAATTTTTAAATTTCATTTATGAAATGCTCTACGCTTACACTTATAACTTCTACCCATTTGAATATTTTTTGTGCTGTTACAAATTTCTCTTGAATTAAAAATCATTGTGTTCCAAATACTAAGGAATCACATAATATGGTGTTACGAATTTATCTAAAATTACAAATTGTGCTGCCATAAATTTCACTTAAAAAGAATTAGGATGTTTTAAAAATCATCAGCCACTGATAAGCACATTTTATCTGATGTTACATCTCCATTTTTCGTAACTTGCCCCTTCATAAATTGGCAGGTATTTCCGATGATTCGAGATTCGTGATTCCTTAAAATTTTAGAACTAACCCGTGTATATAAACTTAATGCAAAGAAAACGCAAACGTTCCTCAACAACCTCATGAGTTTACAAAAAATCCTTTTAAAATAACTGCTTTTTTATGAGGTTTAAATACCGATACTTCAGATATCAACATTCCAAATATATTAGATAACAAATTGCAGTTTTGCTTGTTTAAATACCAATTTTTCTCTCCAGCGACTCAACCCCCTTCCCCTCCAGCGACTCATCCCCTTTTCGCTAAATATTTCTTCCGCTAGGACTTCCTTTCACAAACTAGATACTAAGGCAAACGTCATTTTTTGCACTTATTTTGGCTTAACTATTCGCAGCGTCCAATGCTATTGGTCCACCCATTTATGCTCGCTGAAGTGCAGTTTTCCCTATTGTTTCCAAATTACTTTTGTTATGTTGAGCCCATAATTTTCGGTGATCAACACTCATGCTTCGTCCAAGTACCTTCTTTCTCCATTTACCACTTAAAGGCTACTCTCTTTCATCACTCCAAACTCCTGTTTCAGCCTCTAGTTTCTCAGGCAATAGATGTTAAACACACCCACTTTATGCTCTTTTCCACCCATCCAGTATTTCTTGGAGAAACACGGATTTCAAGGCATCTACTTACTTTCCTACTTTCCAGACAAGGCTTTTTGTAATTTCGTTTTTTTTCAAATTGAAAGACGCCATTGAGAAAAAAAGAAATTTGCCATTGAGAAAAAAGAAGAAAGACGCCATTGAGACGCCATTTGCTCGTAAAGAAGAGGTAATGTATAACATGCTGGCGGAGATACACTACTTCACAAGCGGCAGTTCAAAAGTTTAAGGCAGAGGCATGCCCGGAGGGCTCAGTGTGCGCAGACGCAATTAAGGAGCCTACTTGCCAGAGGATTAGTGTCTCAACCATGAAATGTAAGCATTGAATCATTGAAGATTGAATTTTTTCAAACATGCCGAGTCCGTGATCTGACATGAGCATCGTAAAGGACTATTGATCCCACTTACGACATCAGCTCGACGGCTACCGGCTAGCCATTTCTTAGA
>JACJUY010001948.1:64618-89191 GCA_014220935.1 Platorchestia sp. MABIK
TCTAAGAAATGGCTAGCCGGTTCGACGGCTCATAAATTTCCCTACTCTAAACACTTTTGGACAGGTCGCGATGATCTTTGTGATTGTGAGAAACCCAACACAAGGGCTGCTTGTTCCTAATTTCTCACCAGTGACTTGCAATCCTCATTGGAATACTATATTACTCAACAAAGAACTCGTCACTCTAAACTGTAGTATTCACTGTGTAGAATGTGGGCTTAACCTTGAACAATTTTTTCAGTGCAATCTATAATTTTTTCGACTATTGATGCAGATATTCAGCTCCCTACTTCACTACGGCTTCATTACGTGAACAATGAGTCTAAATAAAAAATATTTAAAGTACACCACGGGTAGAAGCGTTTATGACATTTTAGGGGTCACGCTCAAGTGTAAAATTAATCACGCGCTGTTCGGTATAGATTTATACAAACAAGGACGTTTGATGTGTGTAACTTTATTTACTCTTATTTTCCCCATTTCACAAAACTTTTCAAAGAACTTTCGGTTTCAGTAAAAATTGCATATCAAGAAGGACGATCATTGTGGAAATTATAATAATTTTTGCACGAGAACTAGATTTTTCCGGTATAGATCACCAACATTTCATCCTTCCCCGTCCGTATTTCTACACTCATATTGAAGTGATTACTTTCTCTGATATTAGACTGGCTCCGGCATCAGGTTGTCACCGACATCAGAAAGAGAATGGAACTGCTACGCAGAGAACTTGAAAATTATCGGTAAGGAATAAGTTAGACTGTTTAGTTAGATAACGGTCGTCTCAAAGTCGTTATAAGGTTAAAAAGTATTCATAGGTGTCACTGATTATATTCCATGGAGTTAAAAAATTTCAGAGAATAAGAAAATTGAAACTATTACCGTGTTATGAATGCGAGTATATTCTTCTATTGTCCTGTTCAACATACAACGCATTCAATTTCCTTATTTGGATTCACTATGTAAACATGACATCGAAAACAGTTTGCATCAATACAAACGTCGGCGTGTTGTTGCTTTAGAACCAGACATCTTAGAAACGACTGAATTCAATTGACGTCCCGCTCTATGGTGCCCCATTATTGAGCTGTACATCTTAATTTTCTGCTGAAATTACCCACCAAAATTAGATAGCCGCTTTAAATGCACTTAGAACTAGACACGTAAAGGGCGGATCTGCCCCCAGGTGTTTTTGTGCTGTAAATAACAGGCGTGGAGACAGTGCAAGGAAAGTGCATCTGCAAAAACTTTGAGAAAATATTGGTTCTCAAATGATGATTGATTGAAGACAACAGACAGTAATTTTTCTCGTTGTTGAAGTTAGAGAAATTGTTTAAAACATTCATGAGCTCTGGATCACGTCAACATTTGCAGTTAATGTGCATTATGTTGAACCCACTCCACGGCTTTGCTACTCTTTCAGAAGTGATTTATTAACTCCATATTTAAAAATGAATCATCAAATTGAAACACTGAACTGCTGTGAAAAGTATCCTCAAAATTGCACATTTTATGTCACAACTATCATACTGTAGTACTGCACTCTTTCACTCAACACGGTGTTCATAGGAGGGTCTACTTTCACTCTATCTTTTGACAAGTCCCTATTTTTGTGAAGAAACTTGTTTCTCTTTCCATCTTTAGCTTGTTTTTCTTCCGCAGTATATTTGAGAGACAAAAATAGTTGATTTCATGTTCCACACACCCGACTACTTCACCTCCGACCGAAACAATTGCCTTGAACATGAAAAATTTAAAGATTTGCAGCACAATTACTAAAAGGCAACAATTACAAACAATCAGTTTGCACCAAGTCATCCGTCACTGTTGTAGGAGGTTAATGAACATAGCCTAAACAATTTCAAGCGCGCTAAAATATCACAGTGCACACCGCCCTGGAACAGGAAGCTCGTGCAAACGAGTAATTAAATACGGAAAAGCTGTTTGAGTAAAACTATTCGTATAGTCAAACTAAATTGTTTTGCTACGTTCCCAACCCTTTTATAAAATGTACAAATGATCCGTTGACATACAGAAATGATTCTGACAACTCCCGATTGCTAATAATGACTTTTTTTAATTATAAATCTCGAAACAAATCACCATGCAGTGACAGCAAGCGGAGATGTTACAAGTTTTAGCGTGAATAACTCGCGAAATCATTACTCAACCGCCTCATGGTTCATTTTCGCGTATCTTCAGAAAAGGCTCGTACTGTTAAGGAAGGCAGCTGTAAATGCACATGAAAATGATTGCGCCTATCAAATTTAATTGACCAATACAGTACTGGTTGCTTCACCGTGTTGACCTGAACAGCGCATGGGTCCAACACTAAAATATTTTACATACACATGTGAGTGATTCATTAGCTTTAGCCCCATAAATTAATAAGGCATCTCATTAAATAATTGTACCCTTTTAAGTCACAAAATGAGAACAGTATTTGCGGTTGTGCACTAAACTCTCTCCTCGTTTCAAGGGAAATCATTTAATCAATTTGGCTCATCCTGCATCCGGCAATACCACAACTTAGCTCGTTCAAAAAAAGTACATCCGTTCAGTAAGTTCACTTCAAAAATAGTTTCAGTTGCACTTTACGACCAAGCATTAATTTCAACTCTGTTAATTCATTCTCGATTCTCTATTAAACACAGTTAGTTGGTTTATTCACTGTTTTTAATCACCAATTTCAACTCAGTTAACAAAAAGTAATTTCAACTTGGTTAATTCATCTCTCAATGTACAAACAATCCTCGAGTCGTGTGGCATCGTCTAACGCACACTTCAGCTTGGACGATTAATTATTATATATAATTATTCTCCGTTGTTCTAAGTTATACGGAATTGAGTCGAGGATTTGTAATTTGTCTCCGAATAAATTTCAGGTTCATATAGAATGATGAATCCTTTGAGGATCGGTTGTCTCTTAGCTTTTATTATAACTTACAGGTGCACCCATGCCACATAAATAATGGTTTTCTTTCACCCGTAAAAAATTCAAATTTTAACTTGTATCAGCTGTTCTACCCTAACTTATCCTCGCATAACCAATGCTGACCTATCCTCACCTCATCTATCCTCACCTCACCTATCCTAACCAAGTCCACGTAATCCTAACCTGACTTAACCTAAACCTAACACACGTTTTTAATTAGTAAATGACAGTTCACCAGATAGAAACTCTGAATTGAACTATTTCTTCTCAAACCGTGAGAATTACAACGAGAAAAAATACTCGACGCAACTCAGGTGTTTTTCCATTGGCTTCGGCCGGCCAGTACAGCAAAGAAATATCGAAGCATAAGAAACACGAAACTAGTTGTATTTGAGCTGCTATAAATTTACGCCCCTCATGTCTTTTTGTCCCGCATGTGCTACACGCCGTGTGTGAGTGAGAACACTGCCTGCGCGAGATGGAAAAGTAGAGCTAGCCCACGCTTCTCGTCAAAAATGACAGGCTTAAAATACGGTGATGTTCGAAAAAAACATAAATCAGTTACTGCTTTTAAATGAACAGCGAAAATGTCTGTCCGGTTTTTCCTCATCATTAACGTGTAAACTGGAAATTGTGGGAAATTGTAGTTTGTGGTTTATCCCTGACCGACGGCTCAATGCCTTACAGAAGTCAAGCCGTCCATTGGTCTTATCTTCATTTAACTGAGTGTGGAAATCTAATCCAAAGCTAGCAACCCCTTCCATAACAATTCTCATTTACTACCGGAGACGCAAGGATGTAATTTTTTTACTTGAACTTCGAGATAAACTTCATAAATTCATTCAAATATCAACTATGGCATTAAAAGCTACAGGTGAGTCTAAGATTTTAGGTGTTTGCAAAATCTTTGGGTAACAAAATAATTGAAGTTTATTGAGGGAGGGATCTCGAAGAATCTATCCGCTCATTTCAAATAGTGAAAATAATTATTGAGTATTTATCATACCAAGCAAGTTAGTAACGAAAACCCACTGATGTTTATTAGGTTACATCTTGAATAAATAAAAGCTGAAGGAACACATCGGAATTAAACTGTGGCACTGTCTCAGCATTACTGTCCCACGTTGTGATAACAATAATACGGTGCTATCACAAAAAAATCAGATTATACACTTTTCGTTGGCACCCTTTACAAATCGGAACCAGTGAAAAATGTAATCAAACATCGCATTGAAATTCTGATCGTGGATACAAAGCTTTTTCCACAACAAGAAATTTCCCGTATTTGTGTAGACAGCAACCTCTTGCCTACGTCTTCTACGGGCATTCCTACTGCAAATTGTTTTATACAGGCTACGTTTTACCGGGACACAGTAAAATTATCTAAAATTTTAGAATTTCACAGATGTGCGAGTGTTAGCGTGAGTATTAGCGTTATTAGTCTCTACTAGAAAATTCTTATCTAGGCAACGCTTCCCAGAATGCAGTAAAATTGTATAGCATTTTAGAATTTGGTAATGGCTAGTAGGAGTATTAGTATCACAAGCACATCTCGTACTGGAAAATTGTATCTAGGTTGCTCTTACCAGGATACTGAGCAAATACATAAAATTTAAACATTTTGGTCATGGCTAGTAAGAGTTTCAGGGTTATTAGTAAAATATCCGTGGCTTTCTCCACGAGTAAATTTATTTACCTTCATGTCTAGTAATGTATTGTGAATAATGTCAACACCTTATTTCCGTAGTTAATAATTCATTAAAACATAAAATAATTATAAAATGAAAATCATTACATGATTATGTAAAATAGAGTGACCAGTAAAATTTGTCATTTGAAGATGAGGCGTACCAATTAACTCTCAGAAATAATATCAAATGTGAGGAAATATTTTTAATGAAGATGATAAAAATATGTTAACGTTGAAATTAAGTAACCTCATCTTATAAAAACGTTCACCAATTAATAAATGATAAATTCATTTACGGGGGAATTTTACATTCATGCTACAATAGTACATACTACATTCCTTGTTAATATTTAGATATTGTGGTGCTCCCAATGTCGTGATCTCGAATTTAAACTGAGGACCTCTTTTTGGATCCACATACATGCAAATTCTTTTACTAATTTAAAATGTTTTCTACATTAACTAAAAATGAGTGTTCTTTCTTTTTTCATCATAACTGAAATGACGAACAGTATTCCAAAAGTGATATACCTGCAACGTCAAAAATGACTACATTTTTGTAAATTTGGGAAGAACTATTATTCATCCTGGAAACTATTTTTGGATATAATGTGCAAGCGAGCGTCCTTCCTAAAATGAAAGTGCAAAGAAACATGTATTTAGTAAAATCACCATCTTTTTGAGAATGTCAGTTAGTAAAAATACATTTTTTACCGTTTCGACCACCTTGGATTAAATTGAACTTGACTTGGATTAATTTGAAATGAAAAATGTGTAGTTGCGTATTACACTAGTGCAAATGACGTACACCAAAGATTTAAATTTTAAAACGCACAACGATTTCGAAATGCAAGTGTTTATTTGACTACATAGATGCAGAGGGTATTACTTTAAAATCATCTCACTGAACTGGAAGGCCACACTTCTCTGCATGAGAGCGGACTGTGGAATGTAAAGAGGCCCATAGGAACTGGTCGGTCCAGCACCTGAAGCTGGCATGCTCTGCAACTCGAATACCGCGGGCTCCATCAGTCGAGCCCGCGTATTCTGACGCTCACTGTATTCTGACATTATCAACTCTGACGCAAGTAGAGAAAAACCGTCCGATGAAAGTCCAAATATATCAATCATACCAATAGAAAAGCAGAAAATATAAGAATGCATAAAACAAAGAAAAAAATCAGTCTTCGGATTACACTACACCTTTTCACCTCAAATTAATCCTGGTCAAGCTCGAATTGATCCAAGTCAAGTTCGAATTAATCCAAATCAAGTTCAAATTAATCCAAGGCAAGTTGAAATTAATCCAAGTCAAATTCAAATTAATCCAACCCTAAGTTGAGTTAAGAATTGACATAATCCCTCGTTAATCTGAACCTTTTTTTGTGTTAAATATGCATCTATTGGATGTGATGAGCATGAAAAACGCTTTTGCTTTCAGGAAGGAATACATAAAATTTCTGCAATATGAAAACAAGCTGTCGTAAAATGTGATAAGTCTCCAGCATCAGGAGGCAGAGCGTGATTCAGATCTTTGAGCGGAGTAACAGATAGAAGACAATTATAAAAACTTCGTATCATGCTACACATTAAAGTTGTTTTAACAATTCTTAATTAATGACAGGATACTTCCATTCAAATATTTATGTTCAAACGAAATTTTATGTTACACACACACATGGTACTATCGAGGATTTATTTACACTCATATATAGGTTTTTATGCGTGATATTCCACTTTATCACGTATATAAAATCATTTATAATCATTTATACATGCAACTACAAAAGATTACCATTGGACGATATGTAGATTTAACCTTTAACAGAAATATACAAATGCGATTCACTGAGTAATTATTTACAAAACCATTTAATTGCAATTTATATGAGTACATTACTACACAGATACATTCCTGCATTAGCAATAATAAAAATTGTGCAATCCTTTCAAATGAATAGGCCAAGACAAATATATGTTTCATCTCTGTCGATGAAACAAATTATGACCTGTTTTTACAAAAATCGTTTGAACAAGCAAAAACAGACTTCGTTGCTATATTTCTTTTAAAGGTTAAATCTACAAATCGTCCAATGGTAATCTTTTGTAGTTGCATGCATATATGATTATATATATGTGATAAAGTGGAATTTCACGCATATAAATCTCAATATGAGTGTAAATAAACCCTCGATACTACTATGTGTATGTGTAACATAAAATTGCCTTTGAACATAAATATTTGAATGGATGCATGATGCCATTAAGTTAGAACTGTAAAACAACTTTAATGTGTAGTATATTCCGAAGTTTTTCTAATTGACTTCCATCTGTTACTCCTTCCTTCCTGAAAGGAAAAGCATTTTTTTTGCTCATCACATTCAATAGATAGATACACATTTAATACAAAAAAGATCAAATTAACGAGGGATTATGTCAATTTTTACCTCAACTTAGGGTTGGACTAATTTGAATTTGACTTGGATTAATTTGAATGACTTGGATGAATTTGAATTTGACTTTGATTAATTTAAACTTGACTTTGATTAATTTGAACTTGACTTGGATTAAATTGAACTTGACTTGGATTAATTTGAAATGAAAAATGTGTAGTTGCGTATTACACTAGTGCAAATGACGTACACCAAAGATTTAAATTTTAAAACGCACAACGATTTCGAAATGCAAGTGTTTATTTGACTACATAGATGCAGAGGGTATTACTTTAAAATCATCTCACTGAACTGGAAGGCCACACTTCTCTGCATGAGAGCGGACTGTGGAATGTAAAGAGGCCCATAGGAACTGGTCGGTCCAGCACCTGAAGCTGGCATGCTCTGCAACTCGAATACCGCGGGCTCCATCAGTCGAGCCCGCGTATTCTGACGCTCACTGCACGCAACTGTCTTACCTAGTGGTACCCTTGGTGTGTTTACTTATTAAGCATTTGTTTGTTATCCGCTTCTTCCGTCTCTCTGTCACGCTCATAATGATGCTTAATGACCGTATCTGTGATACGAGTTTCGCCAATGCACAAGTACAAGAAAAACAATTTTTATCGCGTGTACTATTAGGATGGATCTATTTGTTTGTCATCCATATGTGGAAACTTTTTTTAGGAAAATATAAATTTTGTCGTTTTTGACGGACCGTGTACATTATAAGAAACAGATGTAATTGAAATGGGTTCAGTTTCTTTACATATCAATTCACACCATTTTAAAATCAATTTGCGGAAAAATCTTTACAGAAGTAAGACAAGTTCTTTTTCAAGCGTCCGTATTTTTTGGCTAAAGAACGGACGGACGCCTAAAAGAGTTAATTTTAACGAGCAGTAGGATATTACATAAGGATAAAATGTTTGTTCGAAAAATTCTTACTACAAGAATCTACTAGCCGGGATTGAAAACCCAAACTCAAAAAAAAAAAAATTAAACTTTTTATGAATTGGGTGAAATGTTGAGCATACATAATTAATCCTTGACAACAAAACTTTAACATTGTTTTACTTGAAACTTGATGCCCAATAGCTGAAAAAACTAATCCCCATCCCATTAAATGTTTGCTTACGGAGAACAAAACTTTGAAATCTACTCTCTCAACGCGTGATATTTGCATCTAAAAAGGTAAGACAATTATTCCTCTCAATCTCAGGGGCGAAATTTATTCAAAAGTATAAATGTACAACGTCATTTTCACCTAATTCTTCATAGTAAACACAAGACTTTAATAGTTATTCAATATTTTTTCATTTGTTATTTGCCTTTTCTCCTCACATGTTCATATAAATGGGACTGCTTCTCTGATTGCAATTCAGGACGCTAGTCAAGAAACTTGTTACAAATGCCAAACAACCGAGTAAATATTAACACACTTTCATTTCCGCTTAAATACATGTACGTTTTCTCGACATCTTCCGTTTCGTTTTTTTTTGGTCAGCCACTGCAAATCTTCCTGTATGGCATTTATTGTTCAGATGAAGTTCTTTATCAGCCCATACGACCACCACCGTGAAGAGTATGCAGCACGAGAATTTTTTAGTTCTATTCTCCATATCACTTGCACCCTCCATATCTCCCGATATCACCTGTCTTGAGTCCTTGAAAACCTGATAACCAAGGGTCACATATAAAACTTGCTATGCCTATTATGTAATTCCTTTTGGAGATGTCCAATGCAGGCCCTCGTACTGCGTAAGGAGAGTTTGAGGGACCTAAATTCGTACAAATATTACTTGTGTCCTAAACTAACGAATCTAATAGGAAATATTTCCGAATGAATAGAAGATGATCGACTAGTTGGGTTCTTAACCCATCACCGAAGGAAGTTTATGCTGATATTACGATTTCTAAGCTACCGTCCTTGGACTGAAACTGGAATCAGGTTGTCTCCAACATCAGAACGAGAAGAAATTGCCCCTCTGCATCCCAGTTGAAAATAGGCGCCATTGCGCGGAAGAATTTTGGCAGTTTTTCGCAGTGATCGCAGTTTTAAGACGAATTCCAGCAGTTCACAGCAGAGAAAATGCATGGGGGTCAATTTGAATAGCATTTTTGGGCAGACCTCAGCAGTAATTGTCTACAGTCGAATTGAAGCAGATAGTTCTCTGTTGGTCTTCGTCGTTTGCGGTAGTAAATGCCTCGGTCAAAACAGGCAGGAACAAGTGTGCTTCCGCTTATGGCGCGCCTTACATTTACTTTAGTTAGCCCTTGAATTTTATTTGTATTGTACTTCAACATCCTAATATCAGTCTGATTACCTAGCTAAATAACACGAATATTTCACATGTAATTTTAGGTTTTTTATTGTGTTATGCAGTAGTTTTGTTTGTACGCGTTATTTTTGCGAAAGGAAAGAAATTAATGTATTTGTTGAAATGTAACTGTGTATTTAAAAGGGATTGTATAGGTATTAATAATGAATAAATACCATAAAGCAACTCTAAAAAAACCTTCAAACACCAGCATTAAATGCGCAAAGCGCATCTATATCAATTTCCTATCTATCCCTTTTTCCGTTTCACCTCCTCTCTTCCCGGCACACTCTGTGTCAAACTCTCCTTCCGTCTTTTCTATAAGCATCGACACACACACACATGAATAATTATATTATTAATTAAAGTAAAGATTTAAGCTGTTGAGATTAGAGGACTTAGTTCCTCGAAATTGCTACCCTTGAATGATGGTAGTGGGAGCAGGTATGGAGGGAAAAGATTTATTGTATAATTTTCTCTCGTGAAAGTTAATTGCCGTAAATCGACAAATCAGGGATTTTCCGGAGATTTATCTGTTGTTGCCAAATTATTTTTAATTGATACAAGGATTTTAAAATAATGTTAGTCGCTTAAAAATGTATAGCAGTTCTTGGCAGATAATTCGATTGTGTGGAGCATTTTTTATTCAACGTTTGAGTCGTGGCCTCTAGCAGATCTAAGCAGACGTTCTCGCGAGTGCCGCCGGCAGCCACGGCAGAGATAGTCGTCCCTAAAGCGGACGTAGCGACCGCTGCACTGCGCTGCGGCGCCACTAACCTCTGCCAAAAACGTCGAGAAACTGCCAAAAACACTGCGCTGATTTTCAACTGGGTTCAGCTTCGAGGTGAATTTAAAAATTTACTTCTATAAGTAGATCTAAAACATTTCATTTCAAGTTGAATTTGTACACTAGTTTGTTCTTTGAAGTTCTATATATTAAGGGTCAGGAGGAGTTCGTCAACGCCTCTTATATCTTTGGCATTGAGTTGGTTCAGCTGTAACAGCTAACTTTTAGTTTTCACACAATTCTATGCTGTCACTTACTCACAATTATGATGAGAATACCATCAAGTCTCTCATTTGATTTTCATTTTCTCTGTTTTCATAGCATAAGCGACGACGAGGTAAAATCGCTATCGAAACTCGCAGTTTGGTAAAAAAAATATCCGCCGCAAAAAAAAGAAGCCAATCTCATTTCACGTGTGGGAAATCTAACCTCAAACAGTACATGTCCCCACTTGGCAAGAGGATTGTCCTCAATTCTGAACAACCACAGCACACCAACACCTCCCCCCAAGCAGAGCCTAGCACCGTCGTCCGATGAGAACCACAATTCATGATATTTCGTCACAAACTAAGAACTAATTCAATTCGTTATCTACCATCGCACTTATGCCTCCTATTTCTAGTTATGGGATTTGGATATAGAAGGTATTGACAGTGTTCAAATTATTTGCATTAATACCATTTTTTCGGATAGTTTTGTGATGAGTTTTATCTCTCCGCGCGTAGAAGTTCGTGTGTAATACACGTGTAGGTCCTACTGACACAGATATAGAAGTGGAGACAAAATGGTGAACTTAAGACATCGAGGTAAATAATCTTGAAATAGAGACATGCCACCTGCAGAGACGGTGAGCTAAAGACGATACGCAGATGAAACACTGTAACAGAGACATGCTGCTCACAGAGACAGTGATCTGAAGAAAAGATGCATAGATTTAACGCCATAAAGTTAATACCATAATGACCTTATTATTATTAATAGAGACAGTGAACTGAAGGCATGTTGCACATAAATTCACTAAATAAGATAATACCAATACAATGAAATGGAGACATGTCCTCACAGAGACCGTGAACTGAAGGCAAATTGCTCATATATCTAGTGAAATAGAGAATGTCAATACAATGAAATAGAGACATGACCGCGACAGAGGCGGTGAACAAAAGACAAGTTGCACATATATCTACTAAAAAGAGAATATCAATACTATGGAAGAGAGACATGCCCCTAACAAAGACAGTGAACAGAAGGCAAGTTGCACTCACAGTAGAGCCGATGGCGGAGAGTTCAGGTTTGGTGGGATACAAGAAGCTGTCGAGCAGCAGAAACGCTCCACGCCACACAAAAACCACAAGGCTGTTCACCACAACCACCGTGAACGTGCAGTCGGTCAGCCACAACCACACCGACGTATCCTGCACAACCCAGAATTAGGTTAGCCATGTTCAAGGTCGTTGAGCTCTTTTACAGACGAACGTGAGATGTCTAAGCGTTCTGAAAATTTCAAATTTGCAACCACTCTAACTTGTACCTAATTAATTTACTAGGGAAGTATTGAGAATTAATGAGGAAAGTTTCCCAGAGAATTGAGAAGTTAATTTAAAATTATTCAAAGTAAAAATCAATCATAACTAACTCTTTAGTTAAAAAAAGTAGTCCATATAAGGGTTAAGAACCATTACATACCATATTCAAGAACCCCACATAATAGATTTAAGAACAATTACATGGTACTTTTAAGAACCAATTCGTAGTGCATTTAAACATCATCACATAACACATTTAAGAGTCATTTGACAGTACACTGAAGTACCATTGCATCATACATTTAGACATCATTACACAGTACTTGTGTCATTTACCTGCACATCAAAGTATGTTAAACAATACATTTAAGTGTCATTGCAGAATAAATTTAAACATCAATACAAAGCACATTAAATTGTTATTTTTCCGAAAATTACATGATACATTTAATGCCATTAAATACAAAATTTAATTATAATTAAGTAGCGCATCAAAATCTTATTTGTGCAATTTAAGTGTCATATTTGAGCAGCATCACATGGTTAATTTCACTTGAGTATGAGTTATGCGTGAGAGATTGAGTGACAGAGAATGAGTTCCTGATCACCGTGGAGTAGTGGTTAAGAGCGTTCACTCTGTGGGTAGAACACTTGAGGGGTCTCAACCCCAAAGTGCGAGCCCGGGGTTTCTTCCCGTTGGGAAAACAAAAAGTTAGCCATAATTTACCTCCCTACCTGGCTGCTTGCAACGGATACCGGTAAGAAAAGGGGAGAAATCACTGCGTTTTGCTGTTAGTCCTGTGGTATTTATAGTACCAGTGTAAAAAAATTTGTACATCAAAGTAATTGGAAGAAAACGTCTACTTTTTCTTCCTTTCCAGCTAGTGCAAAGTTGTACTCATTCAATTTAGGACGATAGTTTCTATGAATAAATTAAAAACCAGTTTCATTTAAAATTGAAACTGTGATCTACTTCTACGTATAATGAAGGTTGCCATCTTATATTTCAGATGCTTTCGCATGTTTTTTACAAAAATTTCACAATATTTGATGGTCAGAGTTTTCCATGTTAAGGTCCTACGGCACGTTCTAGGTTGTGCTACTGATGAAATAACTCCTTTTTCTATTGATACAACTACTTCTACTATAAATAGTACTATTTTATCGCAACTGCTACTACTATTACAATTGATACAATTTTACCACTACTACTACTAATGATACTATTGCAACTGGGACAATTTTTTAGCTACTACTACTATTACAACTGGAACTATTCTATAGCTATAACTACAAATAATAGTACAATAACAACTAATGCTGTTCTATCGCTAATACTACTTCCACTACTACTACTACTCCAATTTCTACTAGCACTCAGTTTTGACAAAATTTCACAAAATGTTTTTTTTTTTAAATAACCTGGAAGGAAAATCAATCGACTCTAGAGATAAACAATTTTTCTTCCTAAAAATAAGCTTCTATTTGGCCTTGCTCTACAAAGTGAAAAACATAACTGTCATTGTTTGGTATGCTTCATTACATATTTCAGGAGGCTGCTGTGGTTTAAGATTTCAATAATTCGATAGGACCATAAAATTTAAGAGATTCATAAAACTTCTGGGATGAAAAACGGAAATCACAGAGATTACAAAATCCGCTCCCTTCGAATTGAAATTGGAAGACACAACCAAAAAAATAAGATCTAAATAATAATAAAGAAAATATCTGGATAGGTTCCCTGCAAACTGTATTCTAACACATTTAGTCTTGTCGTTAAATCAAAAGAACAATTCGCTATTAAAATCATACGGAAAATAAATTTTAGAGAAGACCTTAATCCTCCACACTGGAAGTTTATCCAAAATAGGAATTCTCCTTCAAATCGTATGGTGAGTAATTTTTAGTTGGACTTTGAAACATTCAATTCAACTCAACGATTTTAAAACATTCACTTGAACTCAACGAACATTCAATTCAACCCAATTTCAAAACATTCAACTCAATTTCAAAACATTCAATTCAACTAAACATTCAACTCGCTTCAAGATAGATTTTAAAGCATTTAATTCGGTCGCTCGATTAGCTGATTTCAACACAAGTTCTTACACACCCAACCCGATCTCTAGATCCACTTTTTACTGCCAGACTAAAATGAACTTAGCAATAGATTTTGGATTCCATGTGGCATGATCACGCGAGACCGACGAGCTGCAATTTTCTATCGGTGAACAAAAAAAGCCCCTCAACTGAAGAGGCTCAAGCGAGATCCTTCAATGCGCGAACATTGATCTAAAAGAAGATCTTGAACAAAGTGGGATTAAATACGGAAGATTTTGTGAGGTTTTTGCTGCAGAGGCAAACTGTTAATGAACTGGTTAGGAGGAGGGTGATCAGTAAAAGAATCATAACTTAAGAACCCCTCTACAATTTTTTGCTAAATTTTTGTTAATATATTCATTTATCTCCTGTATGCAACGTTCCTAATGATTCATATCTTTCATACCAAAAATATAAAAATATCATAAATAAATATATAATATATACACTGTAGCATTAGCTTTTAAATAACGCCGTTATTTTTGACGCCCGAGTGCGCTAGTGCATCCAGTAAGACGGCTGACGACAGCGCAGTACAGGATTTGGATAAAATTGCCAAGAAACAAAGCGATGATGTTGGAAAATTGGTGAACCTCGTCTGTGCTAAAAAGCCCTTCAGTAACGCTGAGACTCGACGGTGTGGTACTCAAAACCTTCACTTGAGCACACATCCTTGACGTCCAAGTCGCAACACTTTATGTTGAAATCGAAAAATTTTACGTTGAAGTCGTAACACTTTACGTTGAAGTCGTAACACTTTACGTTGAAGTCGTAACACTTTACGTAGAAGTCGCAACACTTTACGTTGAAGTCGAAATATTTTACGTTCAAGTCGTAATACTTTACGTTGAAATCGAAATACTTTACGTTCAAGTCGAAACATTTAACGTATAAAATCGTAACATTTTAGGTTAAAGTCGCAACACTTTACGTTCAAGTCGCAACACTTTACGTTGAAGTCGTAACACTTTACTTTGAAGTCGTAACACTTTACGTTGAAGTTGTAACACTAAGTTAAAGTCGTAACACTTTACCTTGAAATCGCAACACTTTACGTAGAAGTCGCAACACTTTACGTAGAAGTCGCAACACTTTACGTAGAAGTCGCAACACTTTACGTTGAAGTCGCAACACTTTACGTAGAAGTCGCAACACTTTACGTTGAAGTCGCAACACTTTACTTCGAAGTCGTAACACTTTAAGTTAAAGTCGTAGCACTTTACCTTGGAATCGTAACCCTTTACGTTAAAGTCGTTACTCTTTACATCCAAATCAGAACACTACAGGTAGAAGTCAGTGGAAACTTGGTCAGGAACACCCGATTTAAGCACCCTGCTGTCCATGCCCCGACTAAGTCGTCGAGCAAAAAACGTGCAAGTGAAAACCCAACCAAAACCTTCCTCCTCACCCTGTCACTTACGCGCATGATAGGAAAAACTGGTTTCTGCGCATACGAGTACACAGGGGGCCCAGAAATTTGGAGCAGCCCTTGAACGTGCTAACCGTAAGTGAAGATAAGTTCATCCAAACGATAAGTTCATGCGCAGGAGAGCTACCTAAGTCACGAGCACGTGTTGCGACTTCTACGTAAAGTGTTGCGACTTCTACGTAAAGGGTCACGACTGCTACCTAAAGTGTTGCGACTTTACCGTAAAGTGTTGCGACTTCTACGTTAAGTGTTGCGACTTTAACGTAAAGTGTTGCGACTTTAACGTAAAGTGTTGCGACTTCTACGTAAAGTGTTGCGACTTCTACGTAAAGNACGACTTCTACGTAAAGTGTTGCGACTTTAACGTAAAGTGTTGCGACTTCTACGTAAAGTGTTGCGACTTTAACGTAAAGTGTTGCGACTTCTACGTAAAGTGTGGCGACTTTAACGTAAAGTGTTGCGACTTCTACGTAAAGTGTTGCGACTTCAATGTTAAGTGTCACGACTTCAACGTAAAGCGTTGCGACTTCAACGTAAAGTGTTACGACTTCAACGTAAAGCGTTGCGACTTCAATGTAAAGTGTTGCGACTTCAACGTAAAGTGTCACGACTTTAACGTTAAGTGTCACGAAATCAAGGTAAAGTGCCTGAGGCTAAGATGCAAGATCAATATCTACCCCGAAGAGATAGCATGGCAGGGAAACGCATTCCTACTTCAAGCATTCGTTGTGTCCTAAATTAGGTGAACTAAATGATGGGAATCTTGTCCGCGCAAATAAATGAACACACGAGAAAGCGCAACACAATAGACAAAGATGTTAACAAAGATTCACACACTGAGCCGATTGTGGTTTGACTCAGAAAAACCACTTAGAAAACAAAATAAATTACAAAGAAATAAACTGATGCTGTCAACAAATTGGAGAATCTCATCTGTGCTAAAAAGACTCTCAGCAACGCTGAAACTCGACGCCATGGTTGTCAACACCACCACTAACATCACCTCATCAGCACCACCACATGGTCTACACAACCAACGTCATGGTTGTCAACATCACCACCAACACCAGCTCTACTTAAATGTGTAATGTGAAGAGCCTGTCGATTACAGTTTGTGTACTTAAACACTCTATGTTCATTGAGGAAGATTGCTGCTGCAGATAATGCTTTATATTTATTGGAACAAAAGAGTGAGACAGCTCTCAACTTCTGTTCATGGCCTTTGTGTTTATGAATGAGTGTCACAGCTTACACTTTTCACAGAGATGTTTTAAGTTTGCTAATGAGTGCTACGGCTGTTAATTTGGGCTTAAATGTTCCCAATTTATAGGTAGTACTCCGGCTGGTAGCTCATGTTCCCAAAGTTTTATATTTACCACACAGCAGTGGTGTGGATTACAGCCGATGTATTTGAACGATTTTTTTTTTGTTATTGTTTGTGTTTCGTGAATGGTGTAGCACTCGTTGCTAAACTCTTGAATGATATTTTATTTAATGTGAATTGGTGCTCGGGTAATGCCCTTCTATGTCTTCATATGTGTCTTGTAAATGAGCTAATGATTCAAGTTAATGGGTTTTAAAAATTGTGAACTTCATAGACTTGCTGTTAGGGCGTGTGGACATGAGCCACGTGCTATGCTAAATAGCGGAACAATAACATCATTTGTAAACTTCATGCTGTCGAAGAAGTTCTGTAATTAAGTAGACTAAACGATAAAAACTGTAAACTTGCCCTAAGGATAGCGCGCTGTGTCAAGCTGTTCTGCTCAAGGTTCTGTCAACGTAATTCGAATTCTAAGCGCGTAGTACAAAAAGAGAACGCTGTACGGAGAGACAAGCAAGCACACTGGAGCTGAAAGTAAAAATGATTTAAAACAAAGTGCAAGGACTTAGCATGCGTAGCTTCACTGAAGTTAGCTCAAAGTTAAAAAAACAGATTTACAAAGTGACGTTTTAGCACAAAAATCTACCCATTCCTCTGAAGAATGTAAAAGTTTGTAGCCTGTTTCCTTGTTTGTGTGTTTGACGCTGCTCTCATCTTGTGCCTCGGAAACCTGAACTGTTTTACATTACGATTGCGATGTTCTAGTTTTATCATGTTCAGTTTGCAATTACATTTACCACTGTCGAGATAGAAATACGAGGAAAATCTAGAAATCAAGCCTTGGTTGCCGCTTCTGTCTTCCACAACCGTTACATGGAGGGACGAACTTGGGGGTATGTGTTCAGATGAATGTAATCAGTATGACGAGGATGGCCCTTACCGAGAAGCAGAAACACCTGTTCATCAAGCAGTCACATGTATGTATAATTTACCATGTTCCATTATTGACCCCTTCATGCAGAGTTGAGTTACGTCAAAGTCAATGGCCAATGTTTTCACGTAAAATAGACAACTGAGTTGGTGCTGAAAAATTCGGAATATGCACACAGTCAAGACTTACTGCTTGCAACAAACTCACACCATTTCTTTTTCGTAACAAATACTTTGCATGGGACAAACATGATATTTCACAACCTATCAATATTTACTAACAGTTTCCTATTTCAGCAACTGTCTGCCATCGACGTCACGCCATTTCACATTTCAAAAAATAACTTTGAAGAACTATCACATGCCCACTGAAGAAAAAACGCAATTGGGAAGGCAGATGCAGGGGCCTTATCAAATCGCACGTCGTACCAGAGTTGGAAGCCGTTGACCAGCCTAATTTCCCTGTTGTAGATTCATGAAAGTCCTTCATCATTTTTAATTCAATACGTGCGTTTTTTAACATGGAAAGCAATTATCATGTCTCTAATGTGATAATTTTTTCAGTAATGATTGCAAATGTCATTATCACAGAACGCATCTCACGATTGGGTGTATAATAAAAAGCTGGTGCCATCGTTTTTACAGTTTGCAATGGTACGCTTACGCTCGTAGCCCGACATTTGCATCCAGAGATCGGCGAAGATTCTGAGACTCAGAGACCACACGACTTGCTTCAACACAAAAACTTTATTTATCACCAACAGGCAATTTTTTTATAAGAAACGATAATTTATCGCTTACTTTTTATTTGTCGATTTAGACCCACGGGAGGCCGAAATTAATTCGCAAAAGGTCGTCATCAATTCGGTAAAAGTCTACATTCAGCTGCGAGAGGCAGTAAGGAGCAGAGACAGGCAGTAAATTGCCTTTACATTAATGTACGGTAACAAGAAGTCAAACAGAAGTTCATTAATCAACGAGCCCTCCTTGTGCATTGATTACCCACGGATGTCTTCCTTTGAAACTTTCAACAGAGACGTAAGCGCAGTTTCTCTTACGGCATTTTGTATTCGATAGACAGTTTTCTTTTCTGAAGGGATGTTTCCAGCCAGTTTTTCCATCACTCTGTCATTCTGATAATGAACTTCGTTTCCACGGTGAACATCTTTTCATCTGAAAGACAATCTCTCCCTTTGGTACTTATGAATCTCTCCCTTTGGTACTTATGAATCTCTCCCTTTGGTACTTATGAATTTCTCCCCTTGGTACTTATGAATCTCTCCCTTTGGTACTTATGAATTTCTCCCCTTGGTACATATGAAACATTAATAGCGGCTCGGCATTTACTCACTTTCAGAGTACTCCAGAAGGTTTTAATCACGAACTTCAACTGAACCGTGAAAAAAACCTTAGCAATTAAATGAGTGTTCATTTAATATAGATATCAGTTGTTTTTATTTTAAACTAGTGAGCACGCCCGTCAAAATGACGGGATCCTATATTTTCCTCATAATTTCCTTCCACATCTGAATGACAAACAAATACATCCATCCTAATACTACCCGCGATAAAGATATTCTTGCACTTGTGCTCTGGTGAAACTCGTATCACAGATACGGTCATTAAGCATCCTTGTGAGCGTCACAGAGAGACGGAAGATGCGGACACCAAACAAATAAACTCACCAAGTGTATTATTATGTAAGATTGTAATACAGTACATTGTAATTTGCAACACCCCGTGGAACTCGGTATCTACGATACGGACTCGAGTATATAAGACTCAGGATCTCTCTATTTTTTTTAAAGTGACTTATTATAGTGCACTTGTGCAGCGAAAATGAGTGTATTAATTTACAGGTGAACTGAAACCAAGACCGCCAGTGCAAATTTCTTCCTATCTATTCTTGAGCGCGTGACGCGTAACATGTAAATACACGACGGTCATTGTTAGTAGTGGATTGAAAAAAGTCCGGGGCTTTTTACCTACCCTATATAACAAAGAGCAACGATTGAGCTTAATTTTACTATGTTATCTATGTATCTATCATATTACTGAAAGCAAAGCGTGCACAAAAATAACCAAGTATATGAAGAAAACAATTTGGTTATCTATAAGTTTTAGATGCACACAGGGTGTCCCAAAACACTATGGACAGACTTCAACCTACGGTTTCTTGAGATTAGATAAGTATCAAATACTCTCTGAAGGAATATCTAAAAATGTTTAGTATAAAAGTTTTGGGAACTTGAAATGTTAGAGTACGATTCAATTCCACTGTTCACCTTCGCATTTAAATTTTCAGTTTGCAGGTTACTCCGAAGATGCAAATGCACTCGAGGGTTTAGTTAACAATATTGAACAAAAAACTATTGTTTATACTGTAAAACTGTTCAATAGGCCTGTACTTTAGAAGTTTTAAACTTCCGCTTGATCGTCTATTTCGCCTGTCTCTGGTGCCAGGAAACTGTTGTGCAATGTTAACTTGTCGTCAGGCGATCAATACTGTTGTTAATTGTACCGAATTATTCCACTGCAATATTTTACGATGCTCAGTTTACAGGACAGTAACGAACAATAATAGACCTGCTATCTAATAAGAGACTTGAAAATAAGCCCGCTTCTTAAGGCATGGCGAACTGCCCTTGTCCGAATGCGGCGGTGATGTAAATTAAAGATATCTTAACACACATGCGCCCACATCTTGAACATTTGCAGCCGTGCACAGGAGACTGTGAGAAGACATCTATAGGTACTATAAGTGTCACTTAACCGCTCCCGTGGCACTTACAAGTACTATTATTAGTCTCACGTAACTGCTCCCACTTATAGGTATTGTTAGTCTTACCTGCAATCGCTCCCATGGCACTTATAAGCACTATTATGTCTCACTTAACTGCTCCCACTTATAGGTACTATAAGTCTCACTTACAGCCGCTCCCGTGACTCTTATAAGCACTATTATGTCTCACGTAACTGCTCCCACTTATAGGTACTATAAGTCTCACTTACAACCGCTCTCACACATAAGAATTAGTAACTTTAAACTAAATGTTTTTGTATACTCCTCCATTAAGTAAATTATGCTAATTTAACCTGCGTGTGCCACAGGCTAAACTTTCTAAAAACAAATCTGGATCACCCTTAAATTTAAGAGAAAGTTCTACATTAAATCCGTATTATTTGCGAGTAAGCCATGTAATTTGAGAATTTTTTATAAAAAAACATGCACGTGGAGAATTTCCGATAGAAAAGCATGTACATAGAGAATTTACAGTAAAAGCAGGT
Source organism: Platorchestia sp. MABIK (assembly GCA_014220935.1). Classification (NCBI taxonomy): domain Eukaryota; kingdom Metazoa; phylum Arthropoda; class Malacostraca; order Amphipoda; family Talitridae; genus Platorchestia; species Platorchestia sp. MABIK. Next base: position 85,381 of record JACJUY010001948.1, read on the forward strand.
AAGGAAAAAATTTTCGATAAATGCGTGTGCGTAAAGTACGTAGGCGTTAACCAGCATATACTTAACGCACATGATTTTTGACGATAGTCAGTATTTACAAAATATCATACGTGATGAAAACGAGCACTGACTGAATTCAGTTAGTGCTCGTTTTCATCATGTATAATCTTCAGTAAATGCTGATCATCACCGAAATTGGAAGCATTAAGTACTTTTCTCTATGGCGATTTTCCCCATCGCTTACTTTTTACCCCTATGTGTGTTAATGCCGAGGAACATTTTCAGTGGAAATGGAATGTTGAAAGCCAGCTATCACTGAATGGTGAAACCTGAATAACAGCGGCCTGTTATGACAGCTTCACCTCACAGTCCAGCATTTCTGAGTTTGATATCAGCGTCACAAGAGTCGCGTTCCGCGTTGAGTGGGAATGCATTCAAAGCTGCCAATTATTGTCTCCGTCTATCACACGACCTGGTGACTGAAAAAAGAGACTAGGGATTTATAAACATCTCACACATGTGCCGGTATCATGCATTTCATTGATGCCAACAAAAACTGAAGTGCGTGAACACGAATAATTATTTTATCCATTTTCTAACTTTTTAGCCTTACGAAATAGTCTAATTTCTTCAAGTGTAAGTTGATTCAGGAATGTTCCTAGCATTTTTGTACTAAAACACCGCAATTCACTAAAATCTAAAATTCTGACAAATTATAAAATACAACGGTTCGAAATATTTAACATCATCCTCAGGCTGGAAAAAAATACAAATAATTTTCAGTCACATTGGAAAAACGCAAAAACTAAAACTTGAGTGATATTGACTAGATATGTGGATCACAAAAGACGGAAGTGACTAGACAAAGGATTAAATTGTTATTACAGAAATAGTAGCACGACTAGAAATATTGTGCAAAAACCTCGATGTTCATCACACGAGAGACAAGAGCAAAATGGTCGAGCAGTTTCGTCATACCTAGCAAGCTGAAGTTCTGCTAAACAGTTTAAAGAGCAAAAAAATCATTAATGGGAAGGTTTCCCATTAAGGGAAGGTTTAAGTTCATGGATGTGTAATGCTTCAATTCTCTGAAGATGATCTTTTTTAATAACATTAAATAGAATTTTGGTGTTAGGGAACAGATCTTCATTGGGTGGTTTGCAACTATGGTCAGCACGAAAATGATTGAAGATGGAACCTTGATATTAATGAGGTGATAATCTTTGCATCAGGGTCATTCTGGTCATGCCAATCTAACGTTTATCAAGAGACTACATTCTCTTCTATTACCCTTAATTTATAGATCACACTGGCCTTGTCCAGATCAGAGATGCAAACTGTATCAATATTTTTTACTAAGATCAAATGCATAATAATTACAATATTGACGGACGGGTCTTTAAAAACATTGACGGACGGATCTATCAATTTAAATGTTACAGAAGAGAATGTAAGTAAGAACGTTTAGGTATACGAGGTAAAAAATTATAAATATATTAAAATGTTTATTTCCACTTAACTGCCTCATTGTTACTTGAAATATTTATTAATCCACGTGCAAGATACTCATCTCTTTACTTTCTTTTTCTGGTCACCATTTCTACAGTATGAGTGCAAAAGAAGGGAAATTGTAAACTGTTTTAGCTTACCAATGTATACCTCACTGGTATCATGGATCCAAGTGGCCAGTTGTGCAAAAACATTTCTCTAAATTTCCATTACCCCAAACTACCCCAGTGGGGTAAAATACCCGCAGGTGGGGAAGCTCTGCACTGGTACATTCATATTACATGTAATACCGGATTATAAATATTCCGTTGCAAATTCCTCACGCTTCTTGCTTGAGAAATTCGCCTTGTTCAACTAAAAACAAGGACAATAATATACACGGAAGCAGCAGAGCGCTTGGTTATTGCCTCAATGTGCTCAAGAGCGCACCGGATGCCTGCGACAGGGTGGACATTCGGAGGCGGGTTGGCGGAGTTGGTGTGAAGGTTGCGAATGATTAGCGAGAATTGGATGGTGGCTTAGGAAGGTGAAGGCTTTCGGACAAAACAAGGGAGTTAAACCGTAATTGGTTAAACTTCGGTTCAATATTCAACTCAAATTTAACGCTAATTGTAGTAAGTAATTCTTAAAATGGCAAACATGAGCTGGATCGAACTTTCATCTAACTGTAATTAAGTATTTAAAAGAATTGACGTTTGTGACTACTGGTCGGTCAGCAGAATTATAAAAATCCCCTCTGTGGCCACCGGTGGCGCACGTTGCGGTCAAAGTGTTAAGAAATCAATGATGCTATTTGTATAAATACTTTAGTAAGAGGAAAGTGTTCAGACCAGTAAAAACTTTTTGGCCCGCAGTGGAGGTGTTTTCTCAAAGCATCATCGACGGAGGATAAAGAATTATGTTTATTTTTTATTTCAATTTCAGAGCCCATGATGAAATTGGGTCATGAAATATTTTCTGACTTGAGGTATCGTAGAGAAAAAAATCGTGTTCACAAATATGGTCATAAATGATTTCCCCACGTGCTTTAAATGAAAATAATTATAGATGAAATTTCAATCACTATGCTGCTACAAGGCTCATGTCTAAATTCAAACTTATCTTATCTTCCGTGAGATCATAATTAACTTCTACATCCTTTAGCCACAAACTGTGAGCATATTAAAAAAAATTTGTCAGGCAGTTCAGAATTACAGGGGGTTAGTTTTTAAGACATTAGCATAACCAATAAATAAATTCTTTTCTGTCTTTCCACACCCAAAATCGTTTTACTACGCATTACCGCAAGATTTACTGAATTATGCTGTAATGTTCCGCAGATTTTAGTGCAGAAATCTATATCTACTGCCCTCCACTAGAGTGTAAGTAGTGTGGATACACTATACCATTTCCAATCCAATTTCCTCCTAGTGAAACTGAATTTCCTCCTAGTGAAATTGAATTTCCTCCTAGTGAAACTGAATTTCCTCCTAGTGAAATTGAATTTCCTCCTAGTGAAACTGAGTTTCCTCCTATTGAAATTGAATTTCCTCCTATTGATATTGAATTTCTTCCTAGTGAAATTGAATTTCCATATGATGAAAGAAGTTGATATAGAACTTTTACAATCAGTTTGCTTGGAAATATAACTGCACGTACTCTGCTTGTAACTATATATGATACCATTAGTGATATAATACAGGATTTCATCCGCTTTTATTATTCTGACGAAAAATTGCCCCTCCGAGATGAAGTACAAGAAGATCAGTGATAATGAAAGGAAAAGAATTTATGAAGCTTACATAAACGAGGAGGACTGGAGAACAGTTGCGAACGCTATGGGGATTAATTTGAAAACAGCATACGAATGGCTAAAGAAAAAACAAGAAACTCCAAAGAAGAAAGGAGGCGGCATATCTAAGAAAACAAATGAAATTGTTGAACTACTTACTTATACCATTGAAAACAACGCCTCAACTACCTTGGCTGAACTGAAGACCATTATCAGCACCCGTTTCAATATTAATGTTAGCATTAATACCGTGAAGAACTGGTTAGACGGTGAACTCTTCACAGTAAAACTTGTGCGTTCCCAAACGTGCAATATGAACACCCCAGAAAACAAGGATAAAAGAGCTACATACAAGGACAACTTTTTCCAAGCGAAGTCAGAAGGCCGTACTACAATAAGGGTTGATGAAAACAATTTCAATCTTTTTTGCAAGCGAAAGGAAGGCCGGTCAAAAATTGGGACAAGAGCATCGGTTGTGACACCAGTGAGCAAGGGGTCAAATCTCCATTGCATTGGGGCAATGACATCAAG